>VURO01018544.1:0-19574 GCA_015108175.1 Pelvicachromis taeniatus | reverse complement strand
CATAGTTTTTTTTACTCTTAAAAAAAAAAAAAAAAAGTTACATCAACATTTGGTTAAACAGTTTTACATTTTAACAACACGAGGCAAAGAAACAGCGACCAGATTTCAGAGTTAACTGTAACAAAAAATGAAAATAAAGGATGAGGGGTTTTTTGCAACTCATTCGTAACAAACTGAATGTTTTACTATATAAAATGTGCTGACGCTGTGATTTATAAACACTGTTGAGTGTTTAAATTACTTCAAACACACAGACTTGCCTGTAATCTCTTGAAACTTACCGTCTTATATCCATCAAACTGTATGCTCACAGTAAGCTAATGCTGTGTACGAGCAGCTGATCTCGCACACTCACCATCTACAGGACGAGCAACTGCTTCCCACTGTACTGTATATGCCCAGCAGACGTATTTGGTACTATTGCAATATAGATGAGTTTTACTATCAAAGCTACACGGTACTCTAATGTCACGTCTTACATAATAACCTAATTGCATTGTTTTATTTACGTTGCAAGTTCAAATAATAATGTCGCGTCTTGCTGGTTGGTAGGAAATTATTAAGAAGGAATTATTGTCAAAAACGGAAGTAAAGATGTTTTTGAGGTGACTTCTGCTGGAGGTTTGTGTCTTTGTGAAGCTGTAGCTTCTTAAAGGCTTTGAAAAAGCTGGGTACTGTAACACTAATTACATTTCTAAAAACAATTCAGTATTTTTGAGAAATAGCATGTGGCTTGGCTGTGAATGTAGTCAGCATACAGGATTTTGTTTCTGAAATGACCCATCTTGCAGGCATCTTTATGACTCTGCATTATCAAACATACTCGGTTCTATATTCTAATCAGTCATTTTTGCCAGTGGAAATAATTCCATTGAACTGTTATATTTGTTGCAGTTTCTCATTCCCTCTTGGCCACGCCTCTTCTCAAAAAAAAAGATTGATTTTTATCTCAGTGAGTCTTTTTACCTGGATTATTAGAAAGATTTGGGCTGGCTGTAGCTCAGGTGGTAGAGCGGGTCACCTCCTCACCGGAAGGTCGGTGATTCGATCCCAGGCTCCTCCAGTCTACACGCCAAAGGGCAAGATACTCCATGTTTGCCTGCTGGTGATGGTCAGAGGGCCCGGTGGCGCCTGTGTCCGGCAGCCTCGCCTCTGTCAGTGCGCCCCAGGGCAGCTGTGGCTACAATGTAGCTGGCCATCACCAGTGTGTGAATGTGTGAAGGACTGATTGTAGTGTAACGCGCTTTGGGGTCCTTAGGGTCTAAGTAAAGCTATACAAATGCCATTTACCATATATATATTTTTTAAAAGTCCAAAAACTGATGTCAGCTTCTATCTTGTGACAGGAAAGGTTTTCTTTGTTGTTGTTCAAAATCACATATATGCGTAACTCACGTGAGCCATATCTGACAAATTATGATTTGAAGTGATTTACAACCCGTTAAAGACGATCATTTTGAGCAGACACTGACAATCACTGTTTGACACGACACAGGGACACCTCACAGCCAGAAGCCAGAGAGGTGTTGGCCAGTTGCTCATTTAAATGGGCGTGGAGTGAATTCCTGGCGTTACATTTTATGCCTCGTTTACTCTGTGCATTTAAATGCCTACAGCATGGTTTGATGGCACAGTACAGCTGGTGTCTGTACAGTGTGCGCTTTTACATCTAACTAAGTTAATCTGTGCAATATGAAGCACTCGAATGATCACAGCTAGTCTCCAAAACACACACAACACTGAGCTCTCCCTTAATTGTGCTTTTACTCTTTTTTTTGTCCCTTTCTTCAGTCCATTCATTTTTCCCGTGTACTTTTATTCGCTATTCAAGTCACCACAGCCCACATATTGTGTAGCCAACCACAAATGTGTAGGTTTACGTTTTATTTTCTGCTACATCTAATGTGAACGGAGAAGCAAAACGAATGAGTGAAAAGTCTTGTTTTTAAGCGAAATCTTGACATTTTCTGGAAATTCTGTCGTTTGCGGCTGAAAGGTTGTGAGCAAGACTTTCTCTGTGTGCACGGTCCAGCACACGTTCTTATAAAGCAGGCAGCAGCTACACATCCTACAACAGCTCGTGTGCTGCTTTTCACATACAAGGCTGTCTTCTCTTTTTGTATGTTGTTGGAGAACATCATGGGGGAACAAAGTAGATAGCGGTCTGTGACATTAGAGAAAAAAAAAAAAAAGCCTACCTTTAACAGTCTTTCCACAGTGACATGCAGGTCTGCAACTTCATTCTCATGCCTCCTCTGCAAGCCGGCCATGATTTCTTCCAATTTCTTTCTCTCCTGTGAAACCAAAGCAGTTAGAAGTGCCGGCCAGCTCAGGCCTTGAAGAGGTGCTTTCATGTGACTTTACAGAGGCTCTTTGTGAGAACACATGTAACCAGCTGCTGTGCCGCAAATTTGCAGGTAGCTCACATGAAATACTGAGGAATGCGTGCAACCTTCCCACTTCAGTAGTGAATCAAATGCAATCATTTAGTCCATTTGTCTGTGTGCTGTTTATTGATTAACCACACTGGCTTTCATGACGACATTTCTTACTTTTAACTTCTAAGTATTGAAGTAAATCGCAGGAGCAACGCTTCACATACTATGAACCCTGCAGGCATTCCACTCACCTCGTCTCTCGCCGTCTCCTCTGTCCTGGCGAGATGTTGTTGTAGATCGTCCTCCAGCTCTGCCAGCTGACTCTGATTTAAGCCCTCGGCTCTGTTTGAACAGAAAAGTCCGTTTGAGTCCATCCTGGCAGCTTCAAGCACGCTCAGTCAAAGCTGATCCTCCAACAGTAATCCGAATACAAAAATGAGCAGCAAAAAAACCCCACAAGAGTCCATTTACATGATCTCGCTGACTGATTTGACTTGAAAGCTGCTACACTTGTGGCTTCGCTCTTCAGCTCAGACAACACGTGAGCCAACCAGAGTCGAGGGAGGGACACAATTTCAAAACAAGCCTCCACAGGTGATTGCTACTGAGGTACTGATTACTGCCAGTGGCGTTTCCTAATTAGATGCCAACACTCATTCATTCTACTCAGGTTTACGTGGGGAAAAGGTTACTTTACAGATATAGATACAACAAATGGAAACAGATGGAAATACCCAAGTTAAGAAACAATTACACGACTGGGAAGGGCAGCAAATGTAAGTTTTCCTACTTCCTTGAAAAAGGAATGTCAGGTTTCCCATACCACGCAATTAGTAAACCACACAACGTTCTTAGAGACACACTCGCTTTTGTGTGTGTGACTGAGATTCCTTAACAGACTGTCTTAACAGGAAATTATTAAAGTTTTAAGTCAAACCTTGATTAACCCTTTAGGACACAAACTACTAAAAGTCACTGTTTGGCTACTCAAAGTAAGCAATTGGGAGTGGTTGTTGACCGTAAGACCTCTGAGAGAACCCACACAAACATGGAGCGACTCCACAAAGAAGGGCCTAAAACACACCTAAAACACATACCAAGTTATGGTGCAATATTTCTTCTTCACTCACCTACTTTCACTCTCTGTGTATTTATGCACCACTTTGCATTCAGTTATTAGTTTGTATTGATCTCTGGCTCACTTGCACTCTGTATCTTTTGTCCTGTCTTCCTGTTAAAAAAAAAGTGCTAGCTCGTAGCGGGTCATCTGATTGTTGGGGTTTTCTCTTTATTAGCGTTGGGCGTTTACCTTACAAAGCACCTTCAGGCAAGACTTGTTGTGATTTAGCACTACATAAATAAAACTGAATTGACTGCAAAGGAGCTGCAGGAACGTTTGGCAGTCAATGGAGCAGCAGCGTAACGCACAGACAGACAGAAGACCTAAAAACGATCATTTCTTTAACTTTAGGATTAGAAACAAAGTACAAAAAAAGGCCCTCACAATCTGTCATTTGAAGATTATAGGAGTCGGTGGTGTTGAGAGCTCACTATACCTGCAACACAGCATAAAAAATGATCTCACAGAAAGACTTTGTCACATAAAAGGAAGCTTTTGTGTCAGGAGGTGATTCAGAAGCACAGTTTGACACCCAAGTCAGAGAGGGATAGCGGAAGACCTTGTGTATGCACACCACTGGCAGTGTTATACCAAGAACAGCCAATTCCAAATCGCAGAGCTGCTTTTGTTATTATTATTTCTTCTATTTCAGGACAATGACTGATAAGCTAGCTGACAGATGGCATATGAGACTGCAGCAGCATCAGAGGAGTCCAATAGCAGTTCAGAACCGCTGAACTCTGCACAGATTCACAGTCTGCCCAAATAAACATTCAATTCTGCTGTTGTCTCCAGCTCATTTTGGAAAAAACAATTACAAAACATTAGCTTAAGAAGTAGTGAAGACCATAGGGTTAAACACTGAGCAGCTTCAGCAGTTAGAACCAGATTGAAAATGCACTTGAACTGCATCCACAAGAGGGCAGCAGGTCACCACTACATGTTTATTACATTGGAAAAGGATTATTGACCTGGATTAACCTGGATTATTTATTACACATTGCAAGGGTTCATTCACTTTTAAATGCAGCCGTTGAACGTCACTTCATATCCGCTCATATCGGACCTATGTGCTGTGACTTCCTGCTGATTGTTATGTACTGATTTGACTTTACAAGTTCCTCCTAAATGCACTGACCACACAGGACAGTTGCTCTTACCGCTTCAAGCTGGTCTCGAGCTGCTCACACTGAAGTCTGCTGTCCAGACTTTGGCTGATCAGGGAGTGGATGAGTTCCTCATACTGCTGCAGCACAGTCATGTTTGCACAGGAATGAATGGCCTTGTAAAGGTCGGCCAGCTGCTCCCTGAAACTATGACGAGCACAACAGTTAGTAACCACCTGCTGACTGACGTTTTCTCAGATGCATACTTTGACTAAAATGTGTTTTTAGTAGCACATTATGAACTCCTGGAGGGCTAAAAGGTAGGTGCTAAAAGTTGATAGTTTCAGAAAGACAAAGCAGTACAACAGACATCCACTGTGGAATAAATAGATTAGGTATAAATAAATGGATCTTCTGGCAAAATACAGTTATACATAGTTAGAGCTGTAATTTCGGTTTAATTTCAGTTTCTGTAATTTCAACCCTTCAATTACAAGGTAAAGGTTTGTACTTAAACTGTACCTGGAATGTTTATAATCTACTCTGATGTGGTGTACAGAGCTACATTTAGGACATTTATCTCAGTGCTGTTTCTAGATCTCATTAGTATACAGAAAGATAGCAAAATCTAGCTTTTCTAATTTTGGAAAAGATCTATACAGATCTAAAACAGTTTGGGTTTTTGTGTGTCACTGATTACCAGAAACACTTCTATTTAGAAATAATGCAACAAATCTATTGCCAGTCTGAGCTCCGTTTAAACATAGTTGGGTTTTTGTATCATTTCCTTTCTTTCTTTCTACATTGTAGAGTCACATAATGCAATACTGAAATGTAACTTGGTACATATACTAGTATTCTACTTTGAGCACAGTTTGAATGTCCTTGAATGCACTATACAAATATTGTACTGTGTGCTTCGTACCATTGTAAAGCTACTTATTTCTATTATTGTTATTGTTAATAATAATAATAATATTTAACATATAGAATTATATAAGTAATGAAAATTGCCAGCTGGTGCTAAAGTGATTTATGCATTAATTAAGTGCATTATTCATGCACTAAACCATATACTGGCCTGAACTCTCCCATGACGTCATAGAACCACACACATTCCAATCATGAGATCTAACCATTAAACATCTACACTACAAATGAACACTTGAAAAAAAAGTCACAGTCTCTTTTTCTTTTCTCAGTCTTTCACTGAGTGCCCTGAGATAAGTTAATCAATAATAGTCCAGCAATATAATTCTACATAGTACTTTAGGCATTTTTGTATTTTTCTACTATTACAGTACTTGGAATGAACTTAAGATATTTTCTTTGCCACTTTGAAAGAAACGTATTCAGTATAAACCACTGTTTGAACTCGTCAGCAGTTTTTAATACGTCGCATGTTTTTCTGACAAATATTCTGATTTCCTGCACCCCCCCCCCTCCTATTAGTTCCCAGTGGCACCCCATTTAAAAATCCTTTAAACGCCCCTGCCACCAAGAAAGCCGACATCTCCCACACCTTATGTAGACACTAAGTTACGTATATAATTGTTCTTTATATACGTAATTCAGTACAGCGCTGTTTTATAACATTAAAGCTGTATATCGTTTTAAAGGGTGAGCTTGGGTCTTCTCCCAGCACACACCTGTGCCGCATGACTAATCAGTGCAGCAGCAGTGCCCACTGGCCAGGTCATTTCCAGCCAGATGGCCAGTAGAGCCCACTGGAGCTTCCCGGATGTGAGCTTACCTTTCGGTGAGGATAGCTTTCGCATCTGCCCTGTCTTCAAACTCTTCCCAGGGGGAGTCTTGTGTTTGGGATGCCCCTGCGCCGAAAGACGCCAGATCCAGAGTCTCCGAAACCTCCTGAAACCTGGAGGAAAACCTGCTGTAGTCGATGTATCCGTCTTCGTGCGCGTCAAACTTGTCAAACAGAGTCCCGATCTCGGTTTCAGGGACGCTGAGCTCCCGGCAGACTACAGTAAAGTCCTCGTACTCGATCTTACCGGACTTGTTCACGTCGCAAGCCGAGAATAGTCTCCGAAGGCTGGGTCGCTCCATAGTTACTGGTTTCAAAAACAACGCGTAATCCAGAAAATGTCCAAAATAAAAGCCCCCACCATCGTCTCAGAGTTACTGTAGAGGGTTGGTCCAAACCTGCCTGTAGGCGGGCACCAGCCGAATCAACGGACCCTAATGTGCCTCCTCGTTTGGCTTGGACTGGAGTTGGAGGTCATGTGTGTTTGCAGTGACACTGCGATGTAATAGAATTGCAACAGACAACGCAAGTGCTGACCTCTGTTTGCCTTTAAGGTGTGTGTGTGTGTGTTGCATGTGAGAGTTTTATCAGATAACCTGCACACCATTGTTTGACTGGGTTTGTAGAGTTTCTGACAACACCCTGGGAGGAAAGCAGTGACCTGTGCTCAAACACAGCTGGGGCCCAAAGTTTGTTCCAGCAGTGTTTTAAGCCACTTTCCACTTATTGAGAATAAGTGATCCTTGAAATGACAACATATCTAATTGGCCAATGGCATGGCAGCAACTGCAAAAGGTCTAAATGAGCATCTGAATATAGAAAGGTGATTTAAGTGACTTTGACTATGACATGGTTTTAGGTGCCAGATGGGTTGATTTAAAGTGATTGTCCCCATGATCTCCAGGGGATCGCAGTAGGGCTGGCAAAACCATTATTGTCCTGATCGATGAATCTAGTGATCAATGTTTGGATGCATCGATGAATCTAATGATATATGTTACTGCTAAGCAGCTTACATGAGTTTAGCATTTACGGAGGTTGGGTGTTTATCTCTGAGTGTGTGTCTACGTGGGGGGTGTCTGGATGAATTAAAGGGTCAAAACCAGCGTTGTTTTTTTACGTTGAGGTATTTTACGTCGACGCGTTGTCCCAGCCCTAGTTTGCAGATAACATTCCAAGAGAGATAAAATACCTGCTTCAAACTAACAGTAAGGCAACGGGGAATAAAACCATGTTATAATGCAGAAGGGCATCTCCAAGCCTAACAGCAGCAAACGGATCACACCGACCGCCGCTCCTGAAGCCCAAAATGGAAAACTAAGGCTCTAAATCACACTGGCTCACCAAAATGGTACAAGAGAAAAGTGAAACTATTGCTTTGTTCTGCTTTTGCTGCAACTTTCAGATGGTAGAGTCAGAGAACAACATGGAAGCATGGATCCATCCTCCTTTGTATAGTGCTTCAGGCTGGTGGGGGGCACACTTTGGGCCCCTTAGTACCAACTCAAGCTGGAATACCTGAAACTTAGTAAAGCTGCTGAATATCAGTATCTCAGGTTCATTTTGAATGGCACTCACTACTTTGAGTGTCTGAAACATTTATACAGTCATTGGTTGCAACATTGATCAGATGGTGCTGCCACCATGAGGTGAAAAGCGAAACTACACTTTATTAATTCTGTTGATGGTGACGGTCCATAAATGATACATTTTAAGGGGCAATTTAAATCAAACCTAGTGCCGAGATTCAGTCACTTCAACACGCTCTATATTGTAATGTACCTTACAATAATACAGGGACAATCCCAATAATCAGATGATCCCTCTGAGCAAGCACTTGGCGACAGTAGGAAGGAAACGCTTCCTTTTAACCAGTTGGAGGTTAAATAAACAAATTTCTACCAGAAAATGATAGAAAAAGGTATCAAATTGGTATTTGCATCAAATATCAGATGCTAAAAAATAAGATTTCTTGTGTATGGACCCGTTCAAACCCAGATTTGAGGGATCCCACATGACAATGCTCTTGCAAAAACCTGCACCAATGTCTGAAAGGAAATGGTTAACCTACTGAAGTCATGAGCCGTTCATGTAACAAAAATCTCCATTTTATCTTTATTTGAAAAATTAAAATAAAGTGCTTTTTATATACAATACAAAAAGAAAGAAAACAGTAGTGATGTATGATACAAAAAAATACAATTCGCAATATTTTTTTTTTTTTTTTTACATTGGCAGCTGAATTTACAAAAGAAGTTTACATAAAAACTTGTTTACTTACAATACATGTTGACAAGAGTCTGAGCAACTTGTACTGTCACAAATAGAAGGCGGCCCGACTATAGTGGTTCAGTAAGTGAGAGCAGACGACGATACTTTCACTGTGGCATTAATAGTTTAGGCTTGTATTCAAATAAAGACAAAGCATATTCAGTACCTGCACATATTCGACTAAATCACTGCCACGCTGTATTTATTCTGCGCTTTGCAAAAATGTAATATTGTTCTGATGACAGCCTCTTTACCAAAAAGCTGCCACTTGTTGTTTTGAATAACAGTCAAAGCACGAGTCGTTCATATTGCATGAGTGAATATAGCTGACCTGTCTTTGAAATTCGGTTTTGCAGTGCCATTTATAGGAAATGTAATATAATACTAATGCTTATATATTCTTTTCAATATTAAAAGAAAGAAGGAGAAATGAGCCAGTGGTTATTCACGCACTACAGTTTAAGAATGAAATAAATCCCTGACTGCGCTCGAAGCCACCCTAACAAAAAACGACACCTCTCATGAGCACGTATTGTACAACACTGACACAATTAAATTACACGTATTCACTGTTTTGACTTTCCTTTTTTTAAAGTATGGCCAGTCCTGTCACACCTACAGTGTAGCCTTTGACTCCAGAGCACTACTACCTGGTTAGTTTATTATCCCCAAGAGGCACATCTCTTGATTATTGTTTCAGAAGGCATTCTCCACCCCCCCCACCCCCCAAGGCAGATTTGTAACCAAATCCATAACCTGCAGTGTACTAAGGCTCTGAACATGATGTGCAAACCCTGTGCTTTCTGAGTCACCACGTATATGCCTTCCCCCGTTAGGTACGCATCTTTCTGTTGTTGTTGTGAAGTATATATTTTGCTGGCTGGATCACAATACTAGAGCCATACTTGAATCAGAATAAAAAATATTGGATGACAGAAATGCTTTTAAGTTACGCAATCATCTCATTTAGTCATATTAAAGCAAGAAAAATGATTACAATGAACAATCCCCGTGTTTATTACTGAATGACAATGAGAGTTATTGCCTTAATGGTTGCCTTAACAACCACCTAAGAGGCTCTTCACTTTATATTTATATCAAAGGTGACGGTCTACAGGTGTGTTATTGATATCGCATTATTTTTTAGGTGTTTGTTTTAGACTCGGTATGATTCAATGACAAAAAAAAAAGCCTCCATAAAATAACCATTTGGCCACATAATAATATGAATAATGATGATAATAAATATTTATAACCTTTGATCATGCTGCAATAAATGACCTGCCACAGAGTTAACATGACCGTTCTGGACGCTCTTCCTTTTCTCGTCCGTTTTTGTCATGCCGGCCTTTCGGAGTTGCATCATCGTCCTCTGGAAAACACCCCAAAATGGCTAAAACCTCTTGCATACTTGCGACTGCGATGTAATGAGTGTGCGTCTCCTTGTGTGGGTGTGTGTTTGTAGTGCCACTGATTCTAAAGTAATTAACAGTGCCAACACCTTTGTGCTTACTCAGGCTCAAGGTGAGGTGTTCCTCCGTGTTTACCCCACTTCACATTATTTGCTTTGCATAGACTGCCTATCAGGTGAAGAACAAGCGTGATAATACCTGGAATGAGTCCCCCTCCCGTCCCTTCCCCTTTATCACATTTGGTGAAAGAAAACCAAGAAAAATCGAACAACTTAAAGTCAGTCGTCCTCAGAGAAACATTTATAGCTAGTAAAGATGGCAATACTTGAAAAGCACATTCCTCTCAGTGATCGATTGAGGTGGTAAGAGTTTCTGCATTTCTGCTTTCATCTTCTCAGAATTCTTTGTTCTTGCTGTGTTTGATTGAACTCTAAAATAACGCGTGTACTTGTGTGAACGTACACAGGCCATCTAAGAAAGGCTGCAGGACTTGTTTTTGTTGATATACGTTGCCTGTCGTTGACTTGTTCGTGTGGATTGTGGTTTACCTTGCTACAGTACATGGTGCACAACCTCAGTGAAAACTAGACTCTCGCAGAAGGAAAACAAAACGGCAAACACTGCGTCAGGCGCCGTGTTCGAGCATGTGCCTCTCAGAGTATTACCGACGTCGTGTCATGTGGACGGACTGTGAAAGGCAACTCTCTGAAATTTGTTCGCTAAATGTCGGTCGCGATGTCACGTCGCCGCTCGTTACATTCCCGTGAGCCGTACGTGAAAATCTGAGGGCGAGCTGGAGCTTCTTCAGTGTGCTCCAAATGCACTTGAATAAGAGGGTGAGAGGAAAATGAAATAAAATGCACATGGACCACGTTGACAGAATAAAGAAGAAAGAAAGAAGAGAGCGAGAGAGTGCAAAATCTGTGTGATGTAAAGTCTCTCCACGAGACTGCTGATTTTTCCCTCTTAGGTTTTTGTCTTTCTCAACAAGTGCACTCTTTCCTTCGAGTTCAAAAGCAGTCGCTCCATATAACATGAAGTCTGCCTCACACTATAGAGTCTTTAATCTCGGAGCCCAGCCTGACTCGAGGCCGGGGGCACGTGGGCGAAATCTCCACGTGGCTCTCTCTTAAGTCCAGAGGCCTCTTCTCCGATTCAGAGAAGCTCTTGCTGTTATCAGGTGACGAGCACTCGTGCGGTGGAGTGCTGCAGATGTAGTTGTCATGAAGGGTCTGGTACCCCTTGTGATCCGAAACCGAGGTTGTGACCGTGTTGCCATTGAGCGGCAAGTTTTCAGCGGGTTTTACCACTATTCTGGGCTTCTTCTGCTGCATGTTCGGGCACTCTCCCTCCTTCAGCATGGACTTCATGTGGTCTCGGTTCCTGTAAACCACAAAAAGGGAGAAGACTACCAGGGAAAACACCAGGAGGGCGCATACAACGATCAGCTCGTTCCAGTAGGTCTTGGTGTTGATCTGCGGCGAGCGGGCCTCCCCCGGCAGGATGATGATTTCCTCCTGTGAGATCTGCGGCGTACGTGAACGGCCTGTCAAGGTGGTGCTCTCCTGCTTGGCTTCGCCTCTCACACAGTAGTTTGCCAGCAGCTGTCTGAAGCCCTCCTCCACTGACCAGCACTCGTATGTTTCCTGCTTGTGTGCTTGAGCTACCACCACCAGTCCCCCCTCCGGGCTGGGGTAATGGAAGTGACCTGCGCTCTCACTGAACTCCCACTTCCTTTCAGCCAAATTAGAGCGCAGCTTGCAGGGCAGTACTTTGAATGTGTTGGCTGGGATAATGATCACCTGGCACGACGACGTCCCTGCGGAAAGTCAGAGCGCAGATGAATCAGGTGTGGCGTGAAAAAAGGCTGTACCACTCTACTGATGCAGAATAATAATAGTTTCTCAATCAACTCTCATTTTGAGAGGCAAAGCACGGAAATAGAGCGTGCTCTGTGAATCTTAGAGAAGAGGAGGCCACATACATGTAGGTGGAAGCCTGGCAAACCGTGGACTTGGCACAGTCTTATTGCAAATGGCTGATGTGTCTGCTTCATCTACATCCTGCTGCCAGGCCCTGAAACACATACAATTAATCATAAATAATAATCATAATCTTTTCATTGCTTTTTTTTAAATGTACTCTCTCATCTAATATTTGCATATCACAGGCATAGACTGAATATAAAAGAAGGACAGAGCCCCTGGGCCTGAAAAGTGAAAGAGCTTTAAACATGTGTTCTTTCTCATGTCCAGCAGGGGGCGAACCTGGGCGCAAACAGAAGATTGTAAAGCGGATTAAGCAGTTTTCTAGTGAGTTTATAGTCTTCATTGCTAGTTTCCAGTCTTATTTAATACAACATGATGCTCGTTTGGTAAATGGTTTAGAGTAAAATACCCGATTAATCGGGGTAGAGCATCGTATCGCTCAGTTAAGATTCATCCGCCCTGCCTCGTTCATCAAGATGGTGACAGTGAAAGTGCCAAATTTGAGGGTTCAAACAGGACTTTTCTGTACAATTTATGATCACAGACAGCCTTGGCTGCTAAAGTAAACATTGTGCAGCGGGATACGTACTTGTTTGCTGTAGCACGTCTGACATCTACACATTGCTTTCCATTCCAGGCACAGTAAGGATCCCTGGAGAGGATGCACTCCCCACAGCTCTGATAATTAGTGCAGTTAGCTACTGAGACCTCCACCAGTTCAGAGAAAGAGGAAACATAGAGCTGACCCTGTGGATGACAGATGACAAAGAAGGGGACAGTCAGGAGGTGCCCCAAATACTGACACTGGGTTCCTATTTTCATCCAGAGGCCTCTCTTTGTGACCCTGATCTAAATGTGGCAGATTTCTTTCATCCATTTTAAAAGGAATTCCTTTGCCCTGATCTAAGCAAGCACATGCCAGGATTCAGGAAGTGTCACGAATCCAGCTGTTAAAGCCCCAGTTGCAGATCCCCTGAGAGAAAGTTGCACATAATTAGCTCACTGAACACGAGGTAAGCTGCAGGCTGCAACTCTTTATGGCTCACGGAGTGTCTAAACTGCCAATAAAAGAATTTACTGAGCTCATTAGTTTAAACCACGAGAAAGCTCTGTGAATTACATGGGGCTTGTTTTCTCTCCGGACACCACGTGTACCTTTTCGGTGTCCAGCTCAATGTGCTGCACTGGCTGAGAGTCACGGAAGAGCACCATCTCTTCAATAATGTGCATCTTCTTGTTGACGTTAATGGCTTTATGAAGTCTCCCATCATCTGGAGAAGAGAGTACAAGTGAAGTCAGATCAAACAAAGGGGCAGGTGAGCAGTGTTTGCGAGCGGCGAGCCGTTTACCTGTGCCAATGAAGAGCACGTTGTACACCCTTTTAGCCGCTTGAACACGATGGACGGCGATTTGCGTGTAGCGGACATTGCGTTTGAGTAGCAAAGGCTGGCTGCGGATCACGCTGTCCATCAGGAAGTGGTCTTTGACAAAATTCAGCACCTTGTCTGGCATGAGCAACGAGGAGGAGATGCCCTGTTTTCTGGCAGAGTTTGTAATGCACTGGAAAACACAACACATGTACCGCTTTACATGCTGCCCATGCACTTTCACTGGATGATGAAAGCTACAGCGGCTGTACAGCACTTCTTTGTGTGTTTGAGTGATGCTTGTCTAAAAGACATCTGCTCACGCCTCTATCAGCAGTCACCTAGAGAAGAGACACAGAGAGGAGTACTGACATGTGCAGGGTGTGTCTGCTGGGTTTTCCAGCAGAGGGCAGCAGGAAAGCACTCACCGCTCCCGGCCGAGGCTCTGGCACCGGATGGTTGTAAGTGTACCACTGCTGGGTTTCTCGGTTAACCTCACGGTATCGCCCGTTGAACGCCTTTTCTACCTGGTCCATAGTGAAGGAGCACACTGCAGAGCTTCCTGATGCACCTTTGTACCTTTATAGGACAGACGATTACAAAAACGTTGAAAGAAGCTGTACATAAACGTAGAGATAATACACGCAAACTCCACCAAAACAGGTGGAAAACTGGTAGCTAAGTCCTGTTACACCCTTCTTTGCTTTACAGTCATTTTTCATCCTTTCAAAAACACATTTGATACATTTTATCTTTAAATGACAATAACCACTGATCACGCATCACTGAAAAACAAATGATTACTGATTAAATATGGATTTAATCTAAATGTTATGAGTAAGATAACGATGGCCGCCTTGATCTCCACAGCCTTCACAAACACAATCAGGTATGCCACTGTTTCTCATTTGTGTGTCAAATAATGACTTTTCAAGGTTTCTGTACATTTATTTCATTGTTGTGCTAATGAGAGGATTTAAAAGCTCTCACCACTGAGACGTGAAGACGCCATAAAACACGGTGTTCTTCCAGTCCTCGGGACTGGGCGTGAGCACAAACATGTCTTGGATTATGTTGAAGGGAAAGCCGTCGTCGGGCAGAGAACACAAGAGCTGAGCCTTCAGGAACGTCGTCCATTTCTTCTGCAACACCCTCTCGCCTCCGATGTCACCCTGCAACACAGTTTTTGTTGGTTTGGAGGGGGCTGCAGTATGAGGTCTGACACCTGAGGTCACTACAGACTAGATCCTCACGCAGTTTGACACACAAGTGTGATTTGATGGGATCTGACAGATCTGCGGTGCATATTATAAAATTATATGCAACTTATGGTATACTGCAAAAACATACTACAACATGCCTTAGATTAGGGGTGTCAAACATAAGGCCTGGGGGCCCATTGGATGACTTTGGCAAATGAAGGGACACATGGATTGGACTTTTGACTGTATTTAGGTTTTACAGCGTTTCCTGGTGATAAAGACCTCCCCCATGGCCATTTACACTACATTAAAGTAATCAAGTAACAGATTAAAGTAGAGATTAGTTTTTAAAAAAAATAATGGTTCAACAGTTAAAAAAATATATAAATAAAATAGAAAAGAATTACAATTAAATGAGAAATGACACTTTTGTCTCTTACATATCACAGAGATTAAATGTGTATTTAGTGTAGTTAAACTTCTTTGCACTGACAGGAAAGGGAGTTTGACTGGTTGAGCCCACTCATGATCAAAGTCAGCTGCATGTGGCCCACCGTGTAAAATGAGTTCGACATCCCAGCCTCAGATATCGTACGTTACAACGTCTAAGGAAGCACATTCTGCTATCGTTGTTTTCCTTCTTTACGACAAAAACAGAGAGCGCCCTGTCCAAAGGTAAAGTTGCTCAAATTGACGTAAGTGAAACACATTAACCTCCTCGTAAAACCACAATGAGCGAAATCAATTGTGCCTGCAACACACTTCCAACCCAGAGGCAGAAGACTTCTAGGTCACGAAAACAATCTACATCACCACAACTGGCATAGATAAAAAAACACTCGGGGCTTAGAGGAGGGCAAATGCTTTCAAATGAAAGCGACGAAGCGTTGCTCTCTGACAATCCTCCTTCACTGACACGGCTGCTGTGATTCAGCGCCTTTGGCACGAGCCTTCAAATTGCTGTGAGGGATGTGGGACCTCTTTGACACGCACACTAATTAGGATGCACACATTTGTATGATAGAAGATCAGCGCAAACTGGAGGGCGAATACTTCTTGGAGATTCAGTGTGAATGACATTTACAGTATGTGATATGTAAATATAACTGTTTAATGAGGTGTCACAGGTCTCGGGAAGGTGAGTGTACATCAAGAGCTAAATGAAAGAGCTTAATTTAGTTTTGTAAAGAGACAGTCTGAGACAAGCTCAAAGTGGGCCGTTGTAATCACTTTTGAAGATCTCCAGAGGACCAAGAGAAATGCTAAATGACCTAAACCACATAAAACGTCTTTAACACGACGCTCCAACTGAGTCCACCTTAGCATGACATGAATCAGAGGAAGTGGCAGCACAGGATGGGAAGCGAAATGACACGCGACCGAGACTGAGCTTCTGAAGCAATTACTTGTTGTAACCCAGGCAGATAATGAGCAACATATATATTCCCCGGTCCTTTGGACTGAACCTAGTTTTAGAATTCAATGCCACTCTGGGCTTAAACTGACTTCTGAATAATTGAAGCAAATGCACCCCATTCATTAATCCCCTGTAAAAGCAGCCCTTGTTCAAAAGGCTGTGAAAAAGCCATGAACATGGCAGGCGGTAATGGCGTCTTTCTGGGAAACGGAACAATCCTGCAAATGAGAACAGGCTTTGTTGTGTTTGTTTCAACCAAAACATTGTTTATCATTCCATAGTTAGCCTCAATGAAGTGGAACTAAGGTAATAATAAACACCTGGATAGACAGCATGTACGGAGACGGCGGCGGACACAGTTAGTGACGCACGGTAGAGAGACGTGAATAATTGACTTTAACTGGCATTCCTGTAAAGTTTTAGCGAGACTGACCGCTAGCCTCCTTTTAAAGCTTTGTTATGCTTTACATTCTACATTACATTTCTCCTTCAGCACTGCTTAAGAAGCTGAAAACTTTCAACATTATGCCGCTTTCCTTTTGGGTAATCTGTTCCAGGATAATTCATACTTATACTTATACAATACTTTTGATTTTTGTCCAATTCACTTTTATTGATATTTGCTTTTTAATCCTGTTTGGTTTCAGTTTCCAGAGTGCGTTTGCTTGTTTCGGTTCAGTTTTTATTATTTAAAAATATTTAGTTTAGTTTTTAATCGTTTAACTTTCAAGCTTTAGACTTTTTCATTTTTACTCTATGAAACAGTTTGAAAGGATTTCAGTCACAAGTTTTTGTCGACATCCAGAGTATCAATAAACTTTCATCAATGCCTCGTCAGGAAAACCTTGATAAAATTGTACAAAACTAACAAATAGTTCAACTTCTTTATTCTTTTAGTTAATTAAATGTATTTTTTCAAATCGCTCGTGAATCAAAATTTATATTTGGAATATTATTCCTTTAAATGGACGTATGGAGGAAAAGGGTGAATGGATGGAACAGCCCCCCCCCCCCATCCTTCCCCCCGGTCTTCCAACCAGCAGTCTGATCCGGAGAACTGACTTCGCCTTGCATAAATACTAATATAGAAATGCTTAAAAGTGAACAAACACTGTCAAAGCATTTCTGCACACAGATGCCGCGCTTCAGTAATCCTCAGTGATTTGTAGTTGGATACTGAATCCTGTCTGAACGCAAATATTTGGTGAAACACGATAAGAGCGCAGAGAGTGGATTTGGATAAAAAGGAACCAAACAGAGGGGAACATGCAAGAAAAATGTTTTTCTGCAACAACAGAGCGTGCGTCACTGCCCAGCTATACGCAGCTTTCAGTAGACTACACACTGTACATTCCTGTATAGGTGCTGAGCACAAACAAACAAGCAAACTTCTTCCTGCTTTGATAGACTTGTATAGAGACGGCAGGGAGGACACATTACCCAAGGGTAAGAACGCTGCTTTAGATGGACTATCTGCCTTGGAGCGTCGCTCACCTTACACACACGAGCAATGCGTGACACAATGGTGTTGTCAAAGAAATCAAACTCCTTCCCCGCTTCACTGAAGAAGAAGTAAATCTTATCATCATCGCCCACCGGGTTGCCCTTGGGAAGGCTCTCCTGTATGTAGGCAGAGCCAACAAAGGCTGGATCTGAAAGGAAACCAACAATACTGTCACAGTGGGATCTAGGGACAGACATCCCTATTCCCATGACAAACCAATCTCAACAGGGACCGACAGACTGCAGGTACACACTTTTTTACATTCATCATTTAAAGTGGTGTCACACTGTAAACTTCCCATTCAGGAGATTTGGTGCCAGCACTTTGACAATGTCATTTATCTCATATAAGACACAACAACAACAACAAAAAGCATTGCCTTCCAGATATTATACTGTACCTTGAAGCCAGTTAAGTGAGTTTTCTGTTTTTAGAGCCGTTCCTTGGCTTAGACTCTTGTAAATGATTGGTTCATTTCCTTGGAAATTACTGACTGTGCCAGTATACAGCTCTCCATCTGCAACAGGGTGAGGAAGACCATCGTAATAAGAGCACTTATCACAAGGGAAAGGGCTTCTGCGTCACACGCGGTAATGAAATCCAGAGGTTATGCCGCAGTTTGTCTTCATAGCATTTACCAAAGTACTTTACTGATTCCCACAGTGGCTTCTATAAATCCAAAACATTTAAGCAAGCCTGATATTTATCAGTGGCTGACAGCCATCGTGAGACCTACCAGCCATGATGGCAGTGGACTTGTATTCAGGGTTGAAAGGGCAGCGGCTCCGTCCATCCTCTGTAACAATCTCACCAGTATCGCTCGTGACAAGGGAGAAGTCTGTAGTGTTCTGGAGGAAACGCGCACACACACACACACACACACACACCACATGTCACACGCTGAGTTTGAAGTCGAGCTGTAACCTGCTCTGACAGTGACCGCAGACTCAAGTGTCACAGCGGAAAGGAGGTCAGTCTGTGTTTGCTAGGAACTGCAGCAAAGCTCACGTGTTTGTTTGTTATGGATCGCTCTAAAAGGCCTGAAAAGATTTGTAGAAAAGGATTGAAAACGACATTGATTCTTACATTATTTGATTACGTGCATTAAATATTTTTGATCCATTTCCCATAAGGCACAGGAGATAATAAAATAATGCACTTATATGGTATCTGGCCGGGCAGAGCCTGAGCCAGACTGCTAAGTGGCAGGAAGCAGTATGCATCTCTTCCTCTAGAATCAAATAAATAAATCACATATACAATCTTGCACTAGGGGTAATCAACTTTTCTACAAACAAACAAATGGAACTGATTTTTTTTTTTTTAATATTCAAAACCAGGCATGCTCAAATGTGGGCACTGCAACAGATGCATGTCCCTCCATTAAACACTTACTATGTAAGCACAGATGGGGCTGAAGGCATAGGTTCCACAGACGTACAGATGAGTACTGTTCATGCGTAATAAGATTTTGATGTAGTTGAAGCAATCCGTCTGTATTAGAAACACATGGAAAAGTTTTATTAGAGTGATTGTTTTTACCAAGTTTGTTTGTTTTTGAACCGTCCAAGAAGCCATTTTTCTTTTCATGCTCTAACGTACAACAGTTTAGAGACATTTGTGAAGAAGTAACAATACGTTTCCATACAACAGCTTTTCAAATGCTAACGCAAAAGCACAAATTCCACCTGCTAATGTGGCGACTAGTGCTGGGACAACACGTCGACGCAATCGATTACGTCGATGCAATCGATTACGTCGACGCGTAAAATACGTTGACGTAAAAAATTTGCGTCGATGCGTCGTCACTTTCAAAAAAACACATGGCGGCAGCGAGTAGCGGTAACATGTGGACTTAAACCACGCCCCCCGAACACGCAGTTCTACAGTATGGGGATATTTGAAGCGAACAGGAAGTGATTCAGTCTTTGCCGGCTTTGTAAGGTGGAAATGGCCGATCATAAAACGACCGTAAGTTTTCAACTTTGTTACTAACGCTGGTTTTTACCCTTTAATTCATCCAGACACCCCCCACGTAGACACACAC
>VURO01018542.1:0-21895 GCA_015108175.1 Pelvicachromis taeniatus | reverse complement strand
TGTGCTACACACAACACACACACACACACACACACACACACACACACACACACACACACACACACACACACACACACACACACACACACACACACACAGACCCGTGCTTAATAATTACTAATTTACTTTCATAACCTCGGCGTTATATCACCAATACAGTTGCCCACAAAGTCACCCTGATACAGGCTAACGTCATTTTATTTAAACCTTCAAGTGTCTTCACTGGATCGTCTGACACCCAATTCGAGTTCAAGAGTTCAGGACACCCGCTTTTTCTCACACATTTCCATTCTTGGCACATAGCGCACGCAGATTCGTCATTTCATTTTCTGTTTTGTGATTGGAGGAATTTCTGACGTTACCATTGCTTCTTACTAGTGGTCGCTCATCCCTGCTGATGTATCTTACTAATGTCCCATCCCGTCATCTCTCCATTATGCTGAATGTTAACCACATGGCACAATTGTAGCGTTAATGAGTGTTAGGAATGTAGAGACAAACAGGTGTTTCGCAACTCTGTCTGGAAACCGTAGTGTTTAGCATCCAGTGTCTTTTTAAAATCTCTAATCTCCAGATTTCGCGGTATAGCTCAATGGAAGTTGCTCACTGCGTCTTGTACAGTGAATCATGCGCTGAATCATGCCGCTGCAAATTAAAGTGCGCCAGCACATCAAGTGAAAACCCGTTCAAGCAACAAGATATTTTTTTATTGCAGGAGTAGGCTTTCCGCTGGAATATTATAGAAACTCCAAAGTTCATCAGAGGGAGGGAGAGAGAAAATGAGCGCTGAGGAGAGAGTGTGGGGAAGGAGGCAGACGTTTTTCTTCGCAATTCCAACCTCTGCCCCTCCAATCCTTTTCTGATTTTCACCCGGAATACACGCCGGAATAAGAGGATTTTCTTTGAGATGCACCTCTACATCAATGGCAAGTATGAAACTGTCTACTTCCTCTCGCACTTAAGCCTAACTCTTTTTTTTTTAACCGTTTAACTTTTTTCTTTCTTTCTTTTTTTAAGGCAACCGAGGAAAGCATTTTATAGCACGACTATTCTTAGAAACTATACATGTTTGTGGCGGTGCTGTAAACCTAAACGTTTCAGCGCGTGATCCTGCTGCGGCTCAACAGGTGGTTCTTTGACGCCGACTTGTAGTATTATATACGAGAGCCATTATTCATTTTAATAGACAGCAACAGGGCAAGATCTCACGGTTCATCGGTGTTATTATGAGATCAAACAGATAGTCATATTGTGCAATTAGTACTGGATAAATCCCCATTTCCTTCTTTTCTGTGACAAGAAGTGTGTTGCTCAAATGCAGAAGAAGCGCAACAGGTTTATTTAGGCTCCCTGTGAATTTCGTCAGCAATGAGGGTCCTAAATATTTGTGTTGTGGGGGCAGTTGTTGTATAAACAGGGGATGTATACAGAGAGACGTGATTAGCAGTTATAGATACTGAGTCAGACTCACGCAGAGATCTTTTTTTTTTTTTGAAAAGGTAGTAAAATCATCCAACTGACTAAAATTAAACTTTTATTCAATTGAAATTACGTAACGAGAAGCTTACAATATGTGAGATAACCTGTAAATGCAGTTATATGCATGCTTGCTTTTCAACGATTTTCTGTATAGCTAGCAATTGGCCAGTGCATTGTCTTGGTAATGTCTGTCATAAAACTGCTTTTTGAAGCATTTCCTCCTGAGATATTAACCTGTCTGTGTCTGCGCTTGAGGAAAATGTATAGACCTACCCTGAAGGCATACGACTTTAATTAAATCCACTTGATCCATTCAGCATCTGCACCAAAGCTCCACAGTTCATTTATTTCATTCATCTAGATTTCTCTTTTTTTTTTTTTGTCATAATTGTTCCAGCATTGACTCCTTTTAATATCAGTATGAGTCAAGTTTCAGTGGACAACATCACTAAAGCTTTCCAGCCCCCACTACTGTTATTTAACCAATAAGATAAGTAGCCCACTAAAGATTTTTTTTTTAAAATGTTTTCTCCTGAGTGTGTGTCATCTTTGAGTAAGTGGGCACATAGACAGATAGATTCCAGCACTGAAAGAGGTAGACCAGAGAAGGAGTGAAGGAGGATATAATGAGGGTTGGTGTGATGTTAAGGATAGGTTGAGGTGGCAGATGACCCCTAAAGGACCAGCCAAAAGATTAATATGCAGATTATGTTTTGTTTTCCCTGTACAGTAAAATTCAATTTAAGTGAAATTACATGATGATATTGCCAAAATTACGCAAATGTAATCATTTATTAGCATGGGAGTTCAGGGACTCCTGAAAAAGGCAAAATTACGTATCTTATTCCACACATTAATCACAGAAAGACAAGCAGAAATGTCACCTGCATCCATGGCAACAGGTTTATTTCAGTCTACTTTCTTAAAAATCAATATCCCAAATAGTTCGGATAAGTGCTTTTCCAGTAGCATATTGATATGCTTTAATAAGTCATGCTGTGCTTTTCACATTCAAACATAGTATCAAGCGCTGTGTTGAATGGGCTTTTATCAATCCAAAGGTTCCATCATACAGCGCTGGCAGCATATTCACAGCTCCTTTCCGCCTATGACACAGTTTGTCTACTGTGTTGTTGAAGGGATTCGCCGCCCTCCCCTTGCGTAAGTGTGAAAGAAAGCCAGCTGGACAGTGAAAGAGATGGAATAGGAGAGGTTTTAGACTAATAATAATTCAAACCCAAACTGCAAAGGTGGAAAGATTATAGGAAATGTTTGTCTGTGTGTTGAAGTGTTGCATCATGACTGTACCTCCTTCACCTTATCTTTCTTCAGGCTGTTTTCTTAAGCTTTCCTGTGGTCATGTGTCAGCCGTCTTCTTTTGAATAATGATTTGTGTCTTAATTTTCAAGACTAATAGTGTTTAAAAACTCACAGTTAACTGACAAATGTCTAATCTCGCCTACTTTTTGTGTTTTCCAGATGCTGACACTTAACAACAAAATGGACCATAGACTGTGAATAAACTGACCAGGGCTAGTGAGGAATACTCATTTTCCAGGGTGAAAATGAACTTGTCATTATCCATTTAGTGTAAACACATTGATTAAAACCTGCTGGTCCACACATGCCTTGGTGTTTAGTTAAACACACACTGGACAAAAGCTTTCCAAAATGTGACAGGCTCTAGAGGTGTCCATCTCACCTAACATGATGGAATCTAGTCTGTCACCTTCAGCAGAGCCTTTACACCACAATCCCAGCAGCTATCTAAACTTCAGCAACAACAGCTGGAGTGGATTCCGTGATGGTGACTCATTGAGGAACAATCAAACCCTGACCTTCCACGATCGCATCAACAGCGCCCTGCTGGGAGTTTTCTTGGGATTCCTCTCCCTTGTCACCATCATAATGAACCTGCTCGTACTGTATGCTGTGAAGAGAGAGAAGAGCCTCCACACTGTAGGGAACCTCTACATTGTTAGCCTCTCTGTGGCGGATCTCATTGTAGGGACCACAGTTATGCCTTTGAACTTGGTATATTTGCTGGAGGACAAATGGAAGCTGGGGCGGGCTGTCTGCCAATTTTGGCTGATTATGGACTATGTGGCAAGCACAGCCTCAATTTTCAGCTTGTTTATCCTCTGTTTGGATCGGTACCGCTCAGTGAGACAGCCGCTTAAGTACCTAAAATATCGGACACGGGGAAAAGCCAGTGTGATGATTTCTGGAGCTTGGCTGTTGTCCATGATGTGGATTATTCCTATTTTAGGATGGAGGTCTTTTACACATGTAGACCTCAAACCTGAAGAGGAAAATAAGTGTGACACAGATTTTCGTTTTGTCACGTGGTTTAAGGTCATTACCGCAGTCTTTAACTTCTACGTACCCTCTGTTTTGATGTTGTGGTTTTACACATATATCTATTTGGCAGTAAGACAACATCTACGAGACAGAGAGAGAATCATTCATCCAACTGATTCGTTTGGGGAAAACGACAATGGACAAAATGCTCAAACCCCTGTGAAAAATGAAAAGTCACCTAAGAGGGAAAGCGAGGTTCTAATGAAAGTATCAAAAACAGAAAAACTGCTAGACCGGAATACTCTTGAACAAACAGATCCCCTTGAAGACGCTGATAAAAACAAAACCGCTCTATCGAGAGCGCACAGAAAAATTGGTGTAAAGTGCCAGCAGACGTCATTGCTTGCCATGACAACAAAAGGACTCAGAATGGCACGGAAGACTAAAAGGTGCTCTTTGTCTCCTGAGGAGAAGCAACCAGACTGCGAGGTTCCCCAGAGCCAGCCATCGGCACCACAGGATTTGATTTGCTCAGGTGGCAATAATGAGAACAAACTTCAAGCGTCTTTAAACGAATGCCATGTGACAGTGCCAAACCCAGTGAGTGGAGTCTGCGATATCAATAAGGTATCAGATGTGCAGAGATACACGTCTGTGCTCAGCAATAACTACGACCCCAGCCAAGCTCTACCTTGGCCTGAGGAAGGAGTGGAAGATGCCAAATTAGATGCAGATAATGAAATTACTCTGAGACAGGCGTGGCACAGATTCATTGACCAATCACGCCATCGCATCCACAGTCTGAGGATCCACAAAGAGCACAAAGCAGCCAAGCAGCTGGGCTTCATAATTGCTGCTTTCTTATTGTGTTGGATACCATACTTCATAGCTTTCATGGTCATGGCCTTCTGTAGAGAGTGCGTCCACCATGACCTGCACATGTTTACCATATGGCTGGGTTACATCAACTCTACTCTAAACCCTTTTATATACCCGCTCTGCAATGGAAACTTTAAACGGGTCTTTAAAAATATTCTTAACATTCCCTTGTGACTGTAAATGAGCAGAACACAATCACAGGTGTCAAAATGTTGAGACAACAGCAGAATTAGTAAAAAGAAGAATGTCTCAAACAGCCTCGTGAGCTTATCAAGGGTTGATCAAAAAAGTGTGCTATTCTGTTTATGTTCCACATTTTATTTTTATAAACACCAATACATTGGACTCAAGATGAGGATGAGTCAGTTTAATGTTGTATTTTTTGTTTATATTACACTAATAATAATTGTTATAATAATACTAATAAAAGACTATGTCACAGAAGAATTTGAGGTTTGATTTTTGCTATAGCTGGGATCAAGAATTTGAAGGAAAACAATGTAAAAATGTTATTTTGGAAAAAAAATTTTTTATTGGTTTTCTGTGCCATGAATATACCATAAGACATAATGTGAAATAACATGAATATGTTAAAACAAAAAAAAAGAAGAAGGAGAAGATTTTTTTTGAAAATGACAACCACATTGTGAATCACTCTTTCTTATCATTTAAACAGAATACGAGACTTTAGCTGTATCTTGGTGCTTGGTACTAGTGATCAAGGAAGGGCTGAATTATGATACCTATTGTCTTTATTTTTTATGTTTTTTCATTAAGAATGGCAACTCAAAACAAGCACATTCAGTCACCTACCCTAACTTAAAGAAAACCTCTGATCTTGTTCTCCCTGTTTGTGCTTTGTCATGTATTTCCTGCCATTAAGTAAAACAGGTTAATGTATGAGCAACAACCTGATTATGAAGACAAAACTGCTACCAGAAGAAACTATTTGTCACAGTGCTCTTTGTGTGTTCTTTCAAACTGCAGATTTTGTTTCTCTCTCTCTCTCTCTGATTTGAATAAGTTGCTTATCTGTTATAAGGTGTAGCATGTCGTTTCATGTGATTAGCCAAAGAGCGTCAAAATGATTCAGAAATGCTGCGGCACACTATAAATCTGAGACTTCTTAAATGGATTCGTGTCAGTTACGGTAAGTATTTTGTAACAAACGCATTCAAGTGCATCCGCACTTTGTACAACTTTGTTGTAAAAAAAAAAAAATATATATATATATAAATGGAATTAAGGACATTTCCTTACACTGTTACGTTTTGCACAGCGTCACTTCAGATCTTAAGGGCGTGGGGAATGACGACAAAGAACTGAATTTCATATTTTAATATGTGAATCATAGTGTCTGAAATAGTGTTGTAATGAGCGTGACAGTGTTGTGAGTCACTGTGCAGCCAAATCAAACAAATCAGAGGAGGCTGAAATTGAGCTGGAAGAGGTGATGATGGGAAGACGGATGTGTGTGACCACACAGAGTACACTTCTCATTAAAAACAAGACGAAGGAGAAGAAAATGATATTTTACATGCAGTTTCTCTATTGCTTGAAAAGGTTCTGCAAAGAGCTTCCACTGAGGTAACTCTTTATAATGAATATTATGTCCCACTGAATGTTTTGCTGTTTGTGTGCTCTTTGTTTTTTGTTTTTTTAAAGTAGTTTGGATACCTTTATGTCAAAGTGAAGTTGCTGCCTATGCGCATTTCATTCTTGGTGTCTCATGTTGAGGTCAAAGTTTTTGAATAATGCTTATAATGACCACCAGAGTATGACTAAAACCTGTGGGTGTACAGTAGTCTGGATTATATTCTGTTTTTTGTTATTGGTGTCTTGTAAGCCTATTTGGGCTGGCATATTATTTCATGCATGATACAGTAATGAAATAAAATCTAAGTCAATCTGAAAGAAAAAAAAGACTTGATGACATTCAATGGTCTGTTTATCGTGTACACCTAAAATTAAAAAATAAAACTTTCTAATGTGTCTGTCCTTCAAGCCTCGCTTCATTAAAGCTATTAGCTGCAAACTCTTTTTCTAATTTTATTTTGTCATTCGTCTGAGGTGCTGACTGAACACGTGACCTAATTAACCTGGGACAAAACCTGATGCCCATGTTGCAGCAAGATTCCATCAAATGTACCCATTGGTTACTTTATTAAGTGCACCTGTTCAACTACAGCTGTTCAAACCAATAATCTGAATGGGGAAGAAAGCTTATTTAAGCAATGTTGAGATAGTTTACCTCATTTTGTTTAAACAAGAGATAGAGCCATCCTGCCTTGAGTGATTCAACCTGCTGGTGATGGAGTGATGTAGGAATATTTTTTGGCACAGTATAGTTCCTTTAGTACCAAGTGAAGATCATTTAAATGACATTGTCTAAACACCACAGCCTACCTGAGTAATGTTGCTGACCATGTCCATCCCTATATGACCACAGTGTACCCATCTTATCATGGCTGCTTCCAGCAGGATAATGTGCCATGTCACAAAGCTCAAATCATCTGTTGTTGACCATGACAATGAGTTCACTGTACTCAAATGACTACAGCTGCCAGTAGAGCACCTTTGGGATCTGAAGACAAGAAACCGTAGCAAGTAAGCTAAACCTTACCCATACTGCATTGCTTTATTTACAAATCTTGCAATCACATGATCTCCTTCACCAGCAAGTAAGGTTTTATGGTAAGTGCACAAATCCTGTTACACTTAAATGTATAAACATGTGGCTGGACTACTGCAATTCATTATTATCAGGATGTCCTAAAAACTCCCTGAAAAGCCTTCAGTTACTCCAAAATGCTGCAGCATGAGTCCTGACAGGGACTGGAAAGAGAGAGCATATTTCTCCTAAATTTTACCTTATAGTCTACTGTAGACCAGTTTGTGTTTAAGGTCTGAATCAGAAAAGCATACACACACTTTGATCAGAAATTGAAACCTGGAGCGGTTTATCCAAGCAATAAAAATCTGAACAAAAACACAGAAATTTAATCATTAATAATAACACATATATCTCACCTTACAATAATTACACTCTTTTAAAACCCCAGGAGCTACTGAAAAGGAGCGAAAAATCCGCCTGTAGGAGAAGGAGCAGTTTTATATCAGTCAAGCTTTTTTAAAGATTAGTTAAGAGCAACACGACTCGACACAGTCTGCACCTGCATGAGCATCACTGTGAGATGTTGCCTTGTTTCATTAAACCAGTTAACACAGCTCACACAATGTCCCTGAACTTACCCTGTTGAAGATTTTCACTGTAAACATGTAGTCATCTAACAAATTAAGTATTTTTAAAGCATTTCGTGCTTTCATTGAACTGCTAGTTTCCCATGTGTTCCCATGTTTAAATTATAAGGTATAAGGAAACCTTGAGCACTTGTGCTTCTATTACTGTGTTGTCCTTCAGGAAGGATTGAAGAGCTGAGTGGCTTTTACTTGTGGTAATAGCAGTTCCTTGTAGAGCAAGCTATTTTAAATAAATAAATAAATAAATAAATAAATAAATAAATAAGGGGGTATTATTACAGGTTGTCCTTCACAGTGCAGGGGCTACCACTGGATACTGTGGTTGTCATCCAGGGAAAAACAAACACAAAGAGGTGACACTTTGTGGGCTTCATATTAGCTTAGATGTCCCTCAATTTTCTGTCTCTACCCCAGATTTTCTCAGTTTGTTTTTAGCCTCCTGGCCAAAACATGACATCTTGTAATTTATGTCGTGCGTTTTTGTACAGCAGAACAGGTTTGCGACGGTCCCTAACCCTGTTTCCGTACGGTCCTCCGTTCACATACAGTTAAGTTCTGGTGAAAACTGAAGTCATAATTGAGACCAAAAGTAGCAGCAGAAGTAGCTTTACCGGTTTCACCGGTATTATGTTGCGTTCATAATTTCACCAGCTAAAACCGGCGGTACGTTCATTACAAACGGCGGCTCGCTTCAGCCTCTCTGGCTGTCTCCGATATGAAAAGAAACGGCGCCTACAAGTTTTTGTCCGTTTTCTCCTGCTTTGTCGTTTGTGTATTCTTGTTTCTGTTTTGGTTCTTTTTATTTTACTCAATGGTGCTTGCACCATAAAGACAAGAAACCGTAGCAAGTAAGCTAAAGCTTACCCACACTGCATTGCTTTATTTACAAGTCTCGCGATCACATGATCTCCTTCACCAGGAAGTAAGGTTTTATGGTAAGTGCACAAATCCTGTTACACGTTAATGTATAAACATGTTTGTGTGTGTCTGAAGCGGACATAAATCGTTTGGTTTGTAGTCCAGGGATGTCTAATCTTGTGGTTTATATTCACGAGAAGTTTCGTCGTGTTAAAAAGCGCTTGAAGTGCTAAAGTTGCTGGGTTTCATTGTGTGGTCTCTGTTGACCTGACTTTACTTCTCAGTGAGAGAAAACAATTAAAGCCAAGCACAGTAAACGTAGAATTTAATCATTAACCTACATGCCAAGACTGACATCCATTAAATACTCTCATTGCAGCTGAACTGGTCAAAAATGTGATAAAATCCTTTATATAATCTTTTCATGGATAAGATGCAGGAAAAGAAACACGAATTCCTCTTTTGTTTTTTTCTTTTTTTAAATGTCCATTTTATTGTTCATGTAGCTTGCCACCACACATAGGGTTATTTGTGAGAGATAGACAATACCAAGACTGAAAGGGAAGGTTTACAACATGGGACTGAGACCATCTACACATTATAGTGTTATGCATGGTTTGGAGACTTGTTGGGATTGACACAATTAGAAATGAGTGTATCACAGGTTGAATGGTGTGGAGATAAAATTAGAGGGCCGAAGCTGAGATGGTTTGGACATGTGCAGAAAAGGGATAGAGGATATACTGGACAAAGGATGTTGAATATAGAGCTGCCAGGCAGGAAGAAAAGAGGAAGATGTCAGAGAAAGATTGATGAAGTGAGACAAGCATGAACTGGGATAATAAATCAGCCCTAAGATATTTGGTCCAGGTGACTGACTATGATCGGTTAAGAAATAAACAAATAAATTAAAAAAAATAATTTTTTATCCTTTTTTTTTTTTTAACCACATTGGTACAGTTGTTGTTGGGTTAGAAAGTCCTGTGCAGCAATTGTGCTCTAGTGCAGCATGGCACAATTAAAAGCTACATTTTAGCTAATGGCAGTGGCTTTTGGTCATTTTACATTTTAGATGGTTGTTGACTTGAATCTCTCCCTTCCTAATCATGTCCTTCCATATTATTTACACCTTCCTCGCTCTCTTGTTGGAACTGCTCTCCATCCTCCTTCATTTCCAGTAGTTGCTGGTACTACTGCTGACAGTGTAGCTGCTAATATGTACATAAACATTTTGCTGCATATATGCCTAGTTTCTTTTTCTCGCTTAGCTTTTCACTGCCACATTTTTTTCGCTTTTGTTTTTCCATCTGTATCTGTAGGGGAGGGGCAGTTGTGGTAAGAGATTATTTTGGGCTATCCAGTGTCATCAGAGGAGAATAAAAATTATCCACTGGACTGCTGTCAGTGTTTGTAGTGCCAACCCACAGTGGCAGGTGGCCTGCATGATTATAACAACAAAGAAAATAAATGTATATTGGCCCACCAGAAAAATGCCTAATATGCCATATTACCAGTCCAGCCCTGGAAGTGAAGGAGGACATGCAACGGGTTGGTGTGACTGAGGAGGATGCTAGGGACAGGGTGAGATGGAGGCAGATGATAGGCTGAAAGAAGAAGAAACAGACAACTGACAATATTGTGATTTTTTTGTTTCCCCTTCATTTGCTTGTGTTGCAGATACTTTCACATATCAAAAGCACATACAGTTACAACTCTGATATATTTGGTGACGTACTCATCTAGTAATTTTAACCCTGGCTGAGTAATAAGCTTGCTCAAATCAGATTCTTCACTGTGTTGTCAATTAAACAGCAGTATTGGAATTTTAGAGCTCAGCAGATAATGAACTGATTATTATGTGACCAGCAGGAGCTCCTGATTTAGGTATCCACTAATCACAGGGCTCCACCAACATGTGTGAGTGATTTGGGGCAAGACATTGAATGCCAAGTTACTCCTGATGGGCATGCCAGCTCCTTGCAAGGGAGTTTTCCCATAATTGGTGTGCGAGTGTGAATTGGTAATTGAGGCACTCCAAAGTCATAAAACAGTATTCAAGTGCAGCTTTTATTCAGTGTTTTTGTTCAGACTGTTTACTTTAACTGTGTAAGAGTTACTTTTACTACTCTTTGTGTATCTAAGTCATAAGTGATTATAGTGCCTGCAAGTGTTTCACAGCCCTCTGCTGTTTTATTTCACAGCTTGTTGAACGTGGCTCTCTGTGAAGTTGCAATGGCATCTGACATCAGTGAGGCATCACCGTCCACTGCGGATCTTAAGCTGCAGTTTGCTCCTTTCAGCAGCGCTCTGGAAGCAGGCTTTTGGCATGAGCTTACTCAGAAGAAACTCAATGACTACAGATTGGATGAGAGTCCCAAATGTATCAAAGGATACTATTACAATGGTGAGTAGCCTGATGGCATGGTTCCAATAAGCGATCAGTTCAATTCAGTTGTATTCATATAACGCTAAATCGCAACAACAGTTGCCTCTAGGCACTTTATAAGGTAAGCTAAAGACCCTACAATAAGAGAGAGAAGCCCCAACAATCAAACGACCCCTTTTGATGAAGTACTTAGTGCCAGTGGGAAGGAAAAACTTCCTTTTAACAGGAAGAAACCTGTGGCAGAACCATGCTCAGGGAGCAGGGCTCTAGAGTGCGACCAATTAGGTTGTACATGCGACCTAATTTCTCAATGGTGTGACTATAAAAAAATCCTAGGTCGCACGGGTGCGACCAGGCGTTTGAGTCTCTGCGTGGTCAACAACAGACACACATATCGTGGTCTAAACCAATCAGAGATAGTCGAGGGTAGGACCTGTCTGATTGGCCGTGGTTCAGATATTTCTGTGGGTGTGTGTACGTTTGAAAGTGCAGGTGGATAGAGAGAGGTGAGTAGCCTAGGTGGAAGTAATGAGAAAAGACAGATTGAAAAGAACGATTGATAACTTTTTCGTTAAGTTAAGGCCTGATCCATTTGAAATTCATAGCCAGTGCTCTGACACGTCGCCATCAAGCTCTCAGGTTATGTTTAACACTGGTCCGGAGACGACATCAGATAATGAGATGACATATGATCAACTCCGAGCCAGAGCCCACTGAAAGTAAAAGGGGGAACGTGTATACATTTCGAAGAGAGTGGCTTGACCAGTTTCCTTGGCTAAGATACAGTAAAGCTGACAATATGATGCACTGCATTTACTGTTGTGAGTGTGGAAAGACCATGGGGTGTGGTGCCAAGGTAGGTATCCCCGACAGAATTTGTTTCCCCTGTGTCAGGAGAATTCGTTGGGCACTCCGTGTCCATTACTAAATGTGAAAGTAGTGAACTGTTTTACTGAAAACGTGAAAAATGAGCGTGGTTACATGATCGTTCAGTTTGTGGGTTACAACAGAAAATGATACATTTATTGTTTTCACGTGTTATCGGACGGGATTGGTTCAATAAACCGAGGACATTTTGACTGATAATTATTTGTATCCTTCTGTAACTGTACAGAACTGTACTGAGCTAAAACCTCCAAAATTTCAGGAGTAGTTAGTCATTATAAGAAGTGGTTGTGAACAAAAAATCAAGAATGTGGGATACTGTTTTTCTGTGATTTGGAAAGCCCAACGCGTGCTCCCGACGCAGGGGAAACAAATTCTGTCGAGGACACCTAATTTGGCACGACACTTGTTAATACGTTTCGAATCAAAACGCTGAAAAAGCACAGTGTATCCAGAGAACACATTACGTGCCGCGATAAATGCACCGCCCAAGTGTCCCCTCTCCCCATCGCCTTTCAGCGGCAGGCAGCAACAAACAGGTCATCAGAGGAGGCCGAGATGATGATTAAGTTTAACCTTGCCTACAAAATAGTTTAAATTTCAGCTCAGTGAGGCACTTTAAGCAGTTTTTCAGTAACTTATCTTTCTTGTACGACTGTGCTCCAAATAAAGAACTCTGTGTTGACAAGATTGTTAGTTAATCATTTACAAATCAATATTGTCTGTATGGACAGCAATTTTCAAATAAAAAAGTGAACATGCACAACTGAGGTGTTAGGCGATGTGGTTGAAAAATTTGGGTGCACCTAAGAAAAAAAAGTTAGGCGCACCAGTGCAACCGTGGCAAACAGTTAGTCTAGAGCCCAGGGGAGGGATAGCTATCTGCCGTGACTGGTTGAGGGTGATGAAGACAGAATAAGCAACACACTCACTCACTGTCAAATACAGTTTTCCCACTTGATTGACAGATCTGTATTTTCTATTACCAGTGTGGCTGATCCACTTTTATGTCTGATAGGTGATCCTCTTGGTTTGCCTACCCGTCTAACTTTGGAGTACAGTGCATTTGATGTGTAAGTATTAGGCATTATGTTGTGCAAACAAACATTACACTTCTGCTGTTTTTCTGCTGCTATTGAGTCTTGTGATGCAAAATGCCGTCGTAAACAAAGTCAAAATAAAAGCATAGCATAGACTGTCGGGGTTACACTGCCGGGCAGGTGGGAGGGCAGTGTGGACACCTAAATTGATAGCATCTCCTAAAAGTCTTGGTGACCTCCACCTGAAGATCAGAGGTCAGGTTTTTTGAAAATCTTGTGAATGCGATAACTCAAGAAGAAGAAAGTCACCCAGCATGTTCAGACTTATTCCATAGGTGCAGCTACAGTGAGGCAGAGGGTTAGCACTGAAAGCTGCCAGTATTTTTAAATCGTCTAAGAACAGTTACAAAAAGGCAGTGTGTCTAAAGAAAAAAGATTTACATGGTTACGATTGTGCAGTTGTTACAGAGATGTCTTGTTTATGTACTTCTATATAGGGAAGAATGAACTTTTACGTAGCCAACTGGATTCTGGTGGTCAGTATGTTTATGCTGTGAACATACGGTTTAATGAAAAATGTGTTGTTGTTGCTGTTGTTTTTGTTTTTGTTTTGCTGTTAGTGATGGTTTAACTCCTGCTCATTGCTGCCCAGCTTTGGGAACACTGTACAACACCAACACTCTTGATGCCTTTAAGACGACTGATAAGAAGGCTCTGATGGAGAAAGAGGCCAAGGAGGTAAGAGACATCCAGTGGGAATTTGTTCTGACATCAAAAACATGTTGAAAGTGGATTATATATAAAGTAGGCATTAGAATGGTCACATTTCCCAACATTACATGATGAAATTACTGACGATTTTTTGTTTTGTATTATCTCTCTTTGTTGGGTAGATTTGGGATGCTATACAGTCTGGAGCTGCATTAAAGGACCCGTCCATCCTTTGTAGATTTATTCTGCTTACCTTTGCGGTGCGTATATGATCATATATATTTGCTTGTTTGTTTTGTTTGTGTTTGTTTTTTTTTTTTCTACACATTAACAAATTCATGTAACTCGTTTTCTTTTATGTTTCTGTCTCGTTCTTTTTAACAGGATTTGAAGAAGTACAATTTCTACTACTGGTTCTGCTTTCCTGCCCTGTGTTTCAAAGACGCACTAACGCTTGTCAGACCACCATCTGTCCTAGATCAGGTTTTCTCTGCAAAGCAGGTTGGTTTTTTTAAAGATCGCCATATAACTTTAGACTGTGTAGTTACCTTGAAATGACCTTTTCTGAAAAGGCTAAGAGTTAAAACTCTACTACTATTAGCTGTTTTATATGACGAATACAAAGCGCTATCAGTTTCTTCCACTGCTTTGTTGATATAAACCAAAAGAATTTTACTGAGTAATTTGGTTTTCATCCCCTTTGAGGTCACTTGGTTGAGAATTGCTGCACTGCCCCCAGCAGTGGTGATATGTTTGAATTGCTAGATTTTTCTAACCTATAACTTCTGTCTTAGATTGCAGCCCTGCAGGATGCTTATGATGGCCTGTGTATCAAAACAGGAGCTACTGCAGTTCCTTACTTCCTAATAAAATACACAGATGACACTGTTCAGATGGCTTCGCTGGGGGACTGGGAGACGTTTTTCAGTGATACTAAGAAGGTTTCAAGAATATTTTTATATTTATATCATGAGAAATATGAATTTACACACATATGTTATTATTCTGTCTGTCTGCTACTTTTTTGCACTTAGATTAATATCATAATAATATGATTTACAGCATAAACTAAAAGTTTCCAAAACTATTTTGTTCATTCTGTATTAGTTTAAAGTGTTTGAAAAGATTCAAACAGACTAATTTTTTAAAATAAGGTTTAAAACTTATTTTTTGTGGCTTCAAGCTGGATTTTTTTAACTGTAGTTTTATTGGCTCATCACATTTTACTAATACTGTCTAGTCTTACACACTCACACAATAACACATATACACTTTAACGCCTTGCTAATGTAAACATACCTTGTTTGTTTTCTCTAGGTTACTGTGGGTGTCTATGATCCGTGTACTCTGTCCCAACATCCGGGCTGGCCTCTGAGGAATCTACTGATGCTTGTAGCTAACCAATGGTAAACTGTGTGCGTGTGTCTGTGTGTGTGTGAGACTGTGTTTTGAGGAAGTTGTCTCAAGGATGTGTGTTGTGGGTCGGTAAGTAATTTAGAAAAACCTGCTGAATTTCACTATGAGTTGCACATAAATGAAAGGCAGGAAGCCTCTTCCTGACTGATTTCCTGACCCCGCTGCAGTGTGACGAACGTAAACCTTTGTATTTTAAGAAGATTATCAATTTCAAAAGAGACATTTCTCAATGTAAAAATGTTTGCATCAGACCAAAAGCAATTGAAACTCTACTAAAGTTATCCTGCCCCACTTGCATTGAAAAAGAACTATCGAGCTGCCGTTTTCGTCTCAGTGGTGTTGCAAGAGTTTAGGAGGATGAGCGGGGATGTGATTAATTTGATCTATTACATGTGCTCCTAGATGGCAGCACTTGCTTACAGAAACAAGACTGTTGCTTTTAAGCTAGTGCTATTTGTCTATAAGGATATAAATTTTCCAGATAAACAAGGTTTATTTCTTCCATTTAAGCTCTTGCTAAGCTTTAATCTTAAAATGTAAATCAGGTTGTCCAAACAGTTTATATTGATCTAATCTGCCTTGCTTGAAGAGGATGAATAATGATGTCACTGCTTCCTGAGTTATTATTTTTTTTCCACCCAAAAGATTTTCAAAATTGTCTCCAAATTCCATCAGAAAACATCACCACTCTTGTTTGAACTACTTTGTGTGGATTTATTGCAGTTATGTAAATCATATTTCTTTTTCTCACTTTTTTAAATTTTTTATTAATTTTATTTTAATGTTTTTATTGTGGCTTGGTGTAGTTACTTGGTCTGGGTAAAAGACAATAGCTGGTTTGTTAACTCATGCCATACCTATCTGTGACACACAGCAGCTGCTGTCTGTAATAAACATAGGTGGTGTTGTTTTATACACAGTATGAAGTTTATTTGCAGCATATTGACAAATATTTTAAACTAGATTTAATCTGCTAAAAGTCTTCAACATAATATGTATATTTCTTATTCTTTTTGGTTTGAAATTCATTAGCAGGCTCTGTTGGGATATTGCGAAGTTGATGACGGTTTTCCGGATGGATCAATAATGGTAGTTAGTTTTATGTATGTGATGTAAAAGAAATGTATTGTTAAGGTTCTCACTTTACACTTGGAAAAAATCATGAAACAAATCCTCTCATAGCTTCATTTATTTATTCAATATTTTTTCTTCTTTTTTTTTGTTTTCAAAGGCATATTTTTTACAAAGGAGTATTAGGGCCACATTAAGAAAAAAAAAAAACCCATTATTGATCACTTTGAATAAAGTCAAAATATCAAGATTAAAGTTGAAATTTCATTTCAAGAAAAAACTTGCAATACTCTTTTGAGGAAAAAAAGTTGTAATGTGGAGCTGCATTCCCTAACTGTAACAAATAGTTCTTTGAGTTAGTTTTGCCTGTCTCATCTGAAAGCAGTTTGGCCATTCTCCTGTGGCTACAGAGCCCCTGCTTGCTGGATGTTTTCTCTTTTGTGACCATTTGTTGTAAACCCTAATGATGGTTGTATGGAAAAGTTCCAGTAGATCATCAGTTTTTGAACTACTCAGACCAGCTTCTCTGGGACCACTGTGCCTTATTCAGAGTCACTTTCTTCCCTGTTTGGATGCTCAGTTTAAATTTCACCACCTCATCTTTAACCACGTCTTCATGCATAAATGAACTGAGTTGCCACCATGTGGTTGGCTGATTAAATGTTTGTGTTAAAATGCAGTTGAAGAGGTGGAGCTAATGAAGTGGGCAGTGAGTGTACATATTTCTTTATTTATGAAGGACATGTTTCTCAATGGTTTCTAAAAGAATTATCTGTAAACAACACACTTGGACATTCTTCTACATTAAGGTGCTATTTATCCTGTGTTTAAATTAGGCTACTTCATAATTATGTCATATATCATCTGAAGTGCATTTTTTAAAGCAGGATATGGTGTGTTTTCATCCAGTCAGCCTTTAGGTGTTGTAGGCCGTGCCTGTGATTTTTGCCTGATTTGAACACCTTGTGCTTATGCTCAGTGTCTCCAAAGCAGGTGGTTGTGCTTTATAATCTTTAAATATTCGCCTTTCTGTATTCCAGAAATTGTTTATGATATACTTTTATTTTCAGATGTTAAATAAAAGAGTGCTTTGCAAGCTGAGAAGTGAAACTAAATAGCTGTTGAGTAAAAATGTAAATATTCAGACGTAGAAGTAGATATCAAAGAGAAGTGTCTCGAGTTCAAGAAACGACACCGGACCTGATAACTTGGAGCAAGAGGAAGCAATCCATCTCACACAACTGAATTGTTATGTTGTTATGTTCTGAGACTGTCGGTAAAATGATCTCTGTATGTTTCTAATTGTGTATTCTTTTAGATGAGTTTAGAAGCGCTGCACACTCTTATTTCAGGTCTAAATTGACGAGTGTTTTGTCACAGAGCTTAGTTTCCCCTGGCATTTAGATTTCTTTTTTTCTTTTATTGTACAAAAAAGGAACTCCCACCGAGGCTTGTTTAGCAATAGTTTTGTGTGATATCAACTCGCCGTCAACAATCAATCAAGAGTGTAGCTTGCATGCTCTGCAGGTTTTATCTTAAACAAACCTCATCAATCTTGTGCTTGACTACATTTTTTTCTCTCTGTTAAACATAAACTGTTGATTCTGGCATAGATGGCTGTGATGTCTTGCCTGTTCAGTTCTTTTATCAGAGCTTGATTGTGTAACGTGACTCCGTTTTTTAGGACCATATTAGAGGAAGTGTGTTAGTACGGCTGTATAAGGTGTCAGAATTTTATTTTGGAGCAACAGGCATGTTAACTTGTATTTCACAATGAAGGATGTGACATATCTATATGTAAAAATATATATATGATTGTGTTATTTTCAACATTTCATGTAGCATCTTCTGTGTGTCTGTGTGCATTACAGGGGGTCTAAGCTGGACACAGTGGAGGTGCTGTGTTTTAGGGACAGAACTCTGCAGGGAAGCCGCTCCATTCAACAGAGCGTCATCTTCCATGTCAAACTACCTGAGCTTCCCAACAACTCTGGTAATCTCTGTTTCTTTCAGTGTTTCTCTTTTTTTATGTGTGCAGTTTGCATCGTGTATATTGGTGCATTTGTATTTGTATTCATGTGAATGTGTGCATGCATTCAGATACATACACTTGTGGATATTATTTCTAAATTGAACACGCATTCTTAGTTCACTTTCCACCGAGACTGCCTGCTTCTTTTTCAGGACACACTAATCTCACAAAGCGTTTCCATTATTCCTTTATCTGCTGAATAAGGGAAGAAAGTCATTTAAATGGTAATAGCAGGATGGGAAAGGGGGTATAGCTCTTTGATCTGCAAAGGTTTTTGTTGAGTTCAGACAAGGAATCTTTGTTTTCCTCAATCTACCTCTGCGGTTCATCATGTCTTTTAATTAATTTGCTGAGGATATATTCATGCAGCAAAAAATGATTCATCTACTCTGATGATTTGATATTGTTTTGAAAAGGATTAACCAATCCACCTTGGCCCAACTTTACACCAGGCTCAGCTAATCCTTCTTCTAAATTCTGAAAATAGAGAGGGAGTAGACTATGTGTATGTGAATTAACATCCACACATCTCAATTAAATAAAGGTTTCGATGTATTAGAAATGTCATTAAAGTTGTCCTTGCCTGAAAGCGTTGCTGCATGTAGTGAAGATTTTTGATTATTCAACATTGTAAGGGTGTTCTTATGTTTGTTTGTTTTTTTTCACAGCTTGTCCCAAGAGTGTAGGTTGGGAGAAAAATACAAAAGGAGCCATGGGACCCAGGATGGTCAACCTCAGTGAATGCATGGACCCCAAACGGTGAAATAATAAGAAGTATTTGAACTTCAGCCGGTTGTCTCGGCCACGTCTACATGCCTAAATGAATTGAGTTGATGGCCAGTGATTTGCTGATTAGATGTTGCGATATCTAGATTGCGATAACGAACAGTTGAATAGTTGGTGAAGTGGCTAGTGAGTGTAGGTCTTCACTTGTCTTACTTAACTTTTTACAGGCTTGCAGAGTCTTCAGTAGACCTGAACCTGAAACTCATGAGGTGGAGGCTGGTTCCTTCTCTGGACTTGGACAAAGTGATCAACACAAAGTGTCTTCTTCTGGGTGCTGGGACACTTGGCTGCAACGTGGCCCGGACACTCATGGTAAGGCTAGAAAATCAAATCAGTGGGTTGGACAGGGTGATGAAGTTATGTTAGGATTTGGATAAGTGCTCCTTGGAAAGTGTTATGGCTTTTAATTCATTACAGTCTATGACTTGCTGTGAGCAGCACCTCTCTATAAATAAACCTCCTCTGTAGCTGATCAGCTGACACACTGTTCACCACTTGTTTCACTTTTGGTGTCTGAACGTGATGTGTGCCATAAGGTTTACTGAATGTTATAAATGAGTTATCTTGCCTTGCTCTTGCTAACCAAGTTTAGCGTTTGAATTCATTTGCACTCCCAGAACAGGAGCATAAACATGTCACATTATTTGTGAGGATGTAATCCTGTCCTGTCCCGTCCAATTATCAACTGGATAAAAGTTGTGATTTTCTTTCATTTTTTAAAAAAATGCTTTCCATCCATAAAAGGCTTATTCAGTTTTTAATCATTTGTCAAAGTCTTTTTTCAGTGTGAAAAACAACAAATCTGGTAAATGAGTGCTTTAGAGCTCATCAGTGTATTTCAGCCTGCAGGTGTAATCATCCTCTGAATCCAAAGTGGTGCTTCTTTTTTTTTTTCTTTTTTTTTTTCACCGGTTATTTGATTGTCTTTCAGACTGAGCCTGGTGTAATGTAGACTAAAATTGAAATTATACAGTTGTTTAACCTGCACACTAATGCACCCATTATTTCAGAGTTAGATTGTAATCGCACTAAGTATTCATTTTAAATGCACACAGGGTACACCATCTCCCACTCATTGTCACTGAAACTGTTTACAAAACGCCATTTAGGTCAGTGTTCATGTCAGTAAATGGTGGATTATAGTTTTTCCATTTTTCTCCAGGGATGGGGAGTGCGACACATTACGTTTGTAGACAACGCAAAGATCTCATACTCCAATCCAGTGCGGCAGCCGCTTTATGAATTTGAGGACTGTCTTGGAGGTGGAAAGTCCAAAGCCATGGCAGCTGTTGACCGACTTACCAAAATCTTTCCCGGTGTGGTAGGTCGAATAACAATGCTTAACTGTGTAATATGATGTCTGTATTTCTGCTCATATTTTAGAATTAAAGCATGCACTGCTTCTCGGAAGCCAATGATTACAATCTGTCATAATCCCTGTTATTCATTTCTTCAGAAATACTGTGATTCTGCATATTTCAGAGTTATATTGGAATCGCACCAAGTACTCATTTGAAATGCACACAGGGCACAGTGCCTACTAGTTATTGTCACTGATGATGCTCACAAAGTGCTGCTGAGGCCAATGTTCATGTGATAAATGGAGGTTAATTATCTTAAAATAACATTGAAAAAGATGAATTTGTAATCACTGTAGAACTGCACTGACTGTAATCACTTGTATTCGTGTTTGAATTCTTGTAACTTAGATGTGAGGTCCACACCATGGAGAATAATAAGAGTTGTGTTTTATGCATATTAATGCTAGTGGTTTCAATACTTTGCTAATTAATGAGTGGGTTCTCTGTGGGTGTTTTTTTTTTGGGGGGGGGCAAACAAACACTCACAGAAGGGCTCTGGATTGGTTTGAAAAGGGAAGCCATTATCAAGCTACTAGGAAGTGCAAAGACTGGATGCATATTTATAATGTGAGTCATGTGTGCAGTATGCATTTCATAACGAGGTGATTCACTTGTCTGTCCTGGAATATTATGCAATGTTGGGATCAGAAGATCATGAAGCTTGAAAAGATGAATGGGCAGTTTGCCCTTTTATATGTTGTTGGCAGATTTAATCATCTCAGTATCTGACGGCCTCATTGACTCAGGACCCATTTATTTTGTGTGTGTGTGCGCGTGCGTGCGTGTTTCCATCACCAATCTACTGTTTTCACATCCTTTCTAAACATTTAAGCCCAAAAGTGATTTCTCCTTTTGAAATCATGACACCTCAAAGCTGGAGTGAGTTGACTGAATCCATACTAATCTAATGGACAACAAATTCAAAGCTACTGCCAGGAGATTTTGGCGTAGCTCAGAAAAAGCATCCAGACAGGTTGCTTCGCACAGATAATAAAATTTGCCTCACAGCACATCTAAAGCTCACAAACCAAACACGTTATCTTCACTTTTAAATCTGTAGCGAAATCCACTGCTAGAGCCTCTAATTCATTTTCTCTGAAGCATTTTAAGGAGACTGACTAAGGAAAGCAGCGCGTAAAATGCTTTCACACCTTCTGCTTCTTGTCAGCTTTTTAAGTTTTGTAAGTTCAAGCCTCTTTGTAAAAGTATGGATTTTTCAGAGCTTGCAATCGTCTCTGTAATAACGTGTCTGTGAAACGAGATACACTAGTGACACACTAAAAGAACTGTGATGTCCTTTAAGATGAACACACACACACACACACACACACACACACACACACACACACACACACACACACACACACACACACACACACACACACACACACACACACCCACACACACCCACACCCCACCCACCACCTCC
>VURO01018539.1:0-24159 GCA_015108175.1 Pelvicachromis taeniatus | reverse complement strand
AGGACTGATCTCAATATTGAGATCAGTCCTTGTCATTTAACAAGAGGTTGTCCCAGCTTCAGCTTTACAGGCTGTAGCACAGGACCCCTCAGAGCAGACACACACACTGGCGTCAGGTTTTGCGGACACTGTTTTTATTGTGGCAACACAAACTGCGGTTTCAGCTACAGCTCAGGATGCAGCCACTCCTGCCTCGTAGCCACACACCTCCTGACTGCAGGGCCGTTACTGTTTTGAAAGAGCAGGCACACAGTTCATTAGTCAGCTGGCCAGGCACACCTGTTCACCACGCACCTCCAGTACCGCAGCAGGCCAAAGACCACACCTCCGCCACGCAGCTGATTGCACCTCAGCTGTCATAATTATCTCGTTATCACGAGAAAATGGCGGTCCGGTTTTCTCGTGATAACGAGATAAAAATATTATTAAGGGATACGGCCGTTCTCGACTTCTGTAGTTATGTAAAAGAATTGACAACATTATAAGGTTTTTGACAATTAAACTCCAATCAGCATGAGCAGCAGTCCCGACAATATTTGGAAGTAGGAGAAGATGCTGGTGGTGGTGGAGATGAAGCTCATGGAGGAAGAGGCTCCAATGATTGGGATGATTGGGATGTGGTGGAGAAGAGGAGGACTAGGGTCACACGAAGTTACTAAGATTTAAAACACACAGAACAGAAGATGATTGGTTTCCAGGAGGCAAGAGAAAAAATTATTTGTTCAGAGCGATTGCTACTGAAGTGAATTTAACATAGACTGAAAAGAGGAAGTGATGAAAAAACAACAACCAAATACCCAGTAATGCAGACAGACAAGGTCACACAGATCCTCTTTATTGAACTTATGAATAAGCTTCAGTCGCTTCTAAAATAAATATGCACAAAAGAAGGTCTTTCCCTTACCTGTGTAGCCCAACCTGAGAACAGTATTTAAAGCAAAATATTATTGTCATTTATTCAAAGTATCAGATTTGAAGCTTTAAAGCGATCAATGGCAGGCACTACAGATAAAATATTTTGTTGTTTTGATTGTCATTCAGGTGTCAGATATTTCCTGGTTTTTCATTAGACAAAGTGAAAACCACTCTGTGAACTCTGATGGTGTAAAACTTCAAACACAGCCAGTATATTAAACATTTGATGGAATTGTTCAAAAAAGTCTCAGGAGCACATACCCTCTACCCTACACAGCAATCAGCTGTGCTGCAATAACGTTTTATAGCATTCATTTTTAATAACGAATTAACATTCATTGTTTACAGGTCATCAGAGTTTGTTTGCTTTTTACGTTGGTTTTAATTGTTTTTAATAGACTCCTTGTAAATCTGAGGATGTTAATCTATAAAGCAACTCACTCCACCTGAAAGGCACATTCTGCCTTTGTGTTGCCTGTGCAGATACCAGTGCATTGGTTCCATTAATGACTGAAAAACATGGCTGAAACAGTCAGGCAGACACAGTGTGTTCAGCATCATTTGCTAGTTTCCGTTTATTACTGATTGCCGTCATTGCTTAAATCTGTATGTCTTTACTTTATTACAAGATAATTGTCCTGTGTTACTTGTGTTTTGTCTGTTGTTAAAATGAATATTCATAACAACCTTCACCTTCCCGCACACAGATAAACACACACACACACACACACACACACACACACACACACACACACACACACACACACCAAGAGACTACCATCTCAGTCTTAATTGAAAGATGTAATCTTGGAAATGGAAGCCATGAAACATTAACAGAGAGAGGGCGAGAGAGAGTTTATGTGTATATACTTTATATCTAATCCTCAAGAGAGTCACTCAGAGACACTTCTGTCAGAATTTTAAAAAACTGACCTTCCCTCATCTTGTTTTCATCTTCTTCCCCCTTTTTTCAGTTTCACTTTCTCCATTCTCTTCTTTTTCCCACTTCCTCCTTTGCATTTCTTTCGTGGTCTGCTTCTATGCCTGTATCCTTATCCCTCCCTACATCTGACTCTCAGATGCCCTTCCCATTCTCCTAGTATCCACCACACACACACACACACACATCCCTCACATCTCTCATTTCCTCTTCTCCTGCCAACTTCTTTCCTTTTCTCTAGATATTCCCTCTTTCCTGATATCTGTTCCCATATCTCACTTCCATTGAGCCCCATCATCTCACACGTGTCCACTCAATCACTCGAATTTCTCTATTTCCTTCATAACATATCTGAATAGGTACAGTGTCTCACAGCCCCTGCTCATGTTTTTCTTGTATAGATTTCATATCTGTTCTTATGCTTATGCCTTCCACTATATACTTTGTAAGAACCCTAACAACTCACTGGTGTTTCTGTGTGTTTTTAAAGGTGTGCGTTGTTAGAGCAAAGTGTTCTGCACCACTACACATCTTGACAACTTCTACCCTTGAGTTACTTTATATTAAATTGAAATTATATTTACAAATAAATAAATAAATAAATAAATAAATAAATAAATAATTAAATAATAAATAAATAAATAAAATAAATGTATTTATCTGTGGCATATTTACATGCCACAGATTCAGATGTTGTGGTACCTCTGCGTTTTTTTTCTCTGCGTTTATGAGTATGACTTCATGAAAACAAATTGTACATCTGTTTTCCTACATGAGTTATTCACACTTGCACAGCATTTTCCAAAATACTATATAGCAAATATGTTATGAAAAAGGCAACCCTGGTGAGTGGTGTTTTCATTTACTGTAAAACGTAGTCTTCTTTTCCATTTTTTTATATTATATTTAACAACTACTGAAGAGGACAATTAAATTAATCTCTGCCATTCAAACGCTGCCATATAGTCAGTGACATTTAACAACAGCTTGTAGAACCAGCTCATCTTTAGCAGCAACAGTGCCTGCTAGCATCTTGCAGCCTGCTGTTATATGCTGGATTGTCATTTTTACACAGCATGCCCCTCTAGCACTCTAGGTCTTGAGTGGAGTGCTAGACCCAGCCTCTACCGATCTTGTGCTGAGAGCTTGTTCCTGTGTTACCATGATTAGTGCCTCTGTGCTGTCTTTGTAGTCCAGCTTTGTCCAGCCACTGGTAGGATTTATGGATGCCAGCCACTTCCTCTATCTGCTGGAACATACCATGCAGGAGCCTCTTCTTCCATGATTGTTCCTCCTCTTGCTCCTCTTCTTTCTCGGGTTTCTGCTGCCTGAGGTAGTCACTAAGCACACGGTCAGATGTGGCCATCTTCCTGATGTACTCATCGATGTTTGTTGTCTCATCCTGGACAGTGGCTCTGACACTCACCAGTTCCCGGCCTCCTTACTTTTGCTTAGTGTACGGTCTTAGGGTGCTGGACTTGTGGTGAAACTCCATGCATGGTCAGGAGCTTCCTTGTATTGATGTCAGTGGCTTCTGTCTTATTATCCCAGCAGGGTACCTGATCACCGGCAGAGCGTAGATGTTGATTGCCCGGACCTTGTTCTTGCCAGCTGACTTCTCAGGACTTGCCTGATCCTCTGCAGGTACTTGGTGGTTGTGGCTTTTCTAGCAGCCTCTTAATGGTTCCCATTTGCCTGTGGGACCCCCAGGTACTTGTAGTGTCCTCAAAGTCTGCAATGTTGCCTTCTGGTAGTGCAGTCCCCTCAGTTCTGACTACCTTCCCTCACTTTGTTACTATTTAACTACACTTCTCGAGTCCGAATGACTTTCTGTTGCCATTGCTGTAGTTCCTAGTGTGGATCAGTGAATCGATGCCTTGTTCACTCCTGGCATACAGCTTAATGTTATCCATGTAGAGGAGGTGGCTGATAATTGCTCCATTTTGTACTCGGTATCCGTAGCCAGTCTTGTCAATGATTTCACTGAGTGGGTTCAGATCTATGCAGAACAGCAGCAGGAACGTGGCATTTCCTTGATAAAGCCTGCATTTGATCTTGACTTGTGCAAATAGCTTCAGTTGCACAGTTCCTGATGAAGGCTCTTAGGGTCCTGTTGATATTGTATAGTTCTAGGCATTCCAGGATCCATCAATGGGACATTGTCATAGGTTTTGTAGTCAATCCAGCTTCCATGTGGTACTAAGTTAGGTTATTGGCCGGTTTGTTGCGAAACATGCTGACAAACATCTCTACTTTGATGGCACATCCACTGCTTGGAAGATTATGGCAATAACACGTACCTGAACGCTCTACGCTAGCTTTTATAGAGGTGGTCAAACTTGCTTATGATCAAATAATTTGCTACATTTGATTAGCAGCACCTGGCAGCTGTTTATGCTCTTTATTATCATGTAAGCAGTAAAGGTTTGCTTAATTTCTTAAGAACTTACTTTTGTGAAAAGCTTTCACATGGGTGTGAGTTTTTGATTGTGATTGTGCATATTATTGTGGATATGATTTTTTGAAATAAAGGTTTCCACTATCTCTATTGGTTCCACAAAATGCCAAACATGATGAGGATGGGTGGGTCTGGCTGTGAAACTGCTTTGTCATTGACCAATGACTTGTGATTGGCAAGTTGTTAGCCAGTGAGCAGTGGAAAAATACGATAAGCATCCTGTTTGAAATGGGATATGACCAAGATGTATAAAACAGATTTAATTTTTACTCTGAATGACCAAAAATGAGACATTAAGACAGCAAATGATTTAGAGGGATCTTGGCTTCATTTTCCAGAAGCTACATTCTTCTATTTTTTAGGAAATCTTGGGAATGAAATAGGCTGAGGAAATGAAGAAAAAAAGCAAGCAGCTGCATGGAAAGAAACACAGATGGATCTGTTTAAATGACAAAACAAATTATACTCAGTTACACTGATTTGCAAGTGAGCTGTTCTGGACCTGCACATTCAAACTCCTGCCACATACTCAGTCAAAGAAATGAATAGCTTTACTTGCACCTTGTGCTTTGACCTGCGGCCATAGAATTATGGCTACCTTTTCTTTTCTTTTGTGTCAGTTTTGCTATCAAAACTAAAAATTACTGGGAAGCATAAAATATCTTACTTTGTATTAACTGACTTAACAGTAAAATCCAAGCAATAAAAGGAATAGATGCATAGAGAAAACAAACAAAATGTGAGCGAGCACCCTGAAGAACGGGGAAATCAACGCGCTTTATGTCCTGGTTTTGCCTACATTTTGACAAAGAGTTATGTACTGTATTTCTGCAAATTGAGCTAAAGTGTCCTAGTGCTATGCAACTCTTGTTAAATGGAATGTGAAAAATGTGAAAGGTTATGGCTAATATTATTATGCTTAAAATAGCCTTAGCTTGAGAGTCACTTTGTAACACATCACTAATAAAGCTTTCTAGATACTTGCTGCTAGAACACTCCTTTGACATATTAAATTCCTAATTTTTTTCAGCTTACCACTGCCATTTTATTAGCCTTTATGTCCCTGTATATTATGATGCAAATTGTTTTCCCCTCAAGCAGGCATCTTTGTTTTCTTTTTTTCGTCTTCTTTGTAATAGAGGACATTGAGGTCTGTCTCTGCAAAAGACCTTTGGTGTCATAGGCACAATATTAAAATCACTGTAAAGAGTATGTGGTATACTTATATCCACTGTATAAGTTGGAGGAGGTGGCTGGGGTGAAGGAGGTCTGGGCTTCTCTTCTCAATCCCAGATATGCAGCAGAAAATGGATATATGGCTGGCTGATTGGATGGATGCTTTCCTCATTTTCAGTTTAGACGTTGTACCTAATCATTTGCAGAATAAAAAGGATGTCCACTACCTGTTAACACAGGACTTGTTAGTTTTCTGTTTCAAAGTCCACTGATTTCTTCTATCTCTCTAACCAACTTCCTATGTGGACTTTATAGTTCTTACTATATGTGTTTTTCTCTCTTTTTGATATCTACGGCCTCTATATACTATTAAATGAACATATGTTTCTGCAGGTCTTTCAAAATTTTTCTGGTGCGTGAGGTTGAGAGATACCAATGAGTGGCACAATAAATTGTTTCCTTCAAAGAGTGGTTGGGCTATCCCTTAGAGATAAGGTGAGCAGCCTGGCCAGTCAAGAGGGACTTGGAGTAGAGCCACTGTTCCTCTACATTGAAAGGAGGCAGTTCTGGAGCAGATCTGAACTGTGTGCAGAAGGAGATTGTGGCTTTGCACAGTTTTAGTTTTTTGTTAGTTCTGAGCAATGTGCTCTATCGGGGTGACACGTTAAGTTAAAGTTTTTAACTATCAGTCTGGCTAACGTCCACAGTAGTGAGGTCTGTGTAGCTATAGGACGTATTTGTCTTCTTAACAAATGAATGGGAAGAAGATGACTCTATCTGAGCTGGCCTGATGCAAAGCTTCTTGGTCTGTTGAGCTTCCTGGTCAGATGCAGACACTGTGGTACAGGTACGATTTCTGATTCCCTGTCTTTTTGCCATAGTTGTCTTTAGTGGACCACTCTGGATGCTCTTCTTTGTGACGCCATCTTTCTTCCTCCGCTTGATCAAAATATTTCGCCTGTTCATGTTTTGAGAGCGACTTCCATCTCGCTCCCACGACTGCATTCACAGCTTGAAACTCCCACTGAGGTTCAATTCAGCCCCCACCTTTGGCCTCTGCTCTTTCAAATAGAGCATGAAGGCATTTGGTGGCTTCTTAATATAAGGGTGGTCGTCATCATGATGGGACTGACATGTTTTGGGTTTTTTTTGGATTGGAGTTGGTGGGTGGAGCAGGAAGAACAGTGCCTGGTGCTTTGGGGACCACAATTACAGGCAACTGATACAGTAGCTTCTGGCTTTCAGTCCCTGGCTGGGTGAGGAGGTGAACTCCATTGATGGGAGCGACCATCAAAAGGGCTTGCTCCTGAGGTATTTCCGACATGTTCTACCTGGAGGAGTCCCTGGGCTTGGTGAAGAGATTATATCTCTCAGGTGGCTTGGAAACATCTCAGTGTACGCACTGATGAGTTGGAGGAGATGGCTGGGGTGAGGGAGGTCTGGGCTTCTCTTATCAATCCCAGATATGCAGCAGAAAATGGATAAATGGCTGGCTGATTGGATGGATGCTTTCCTCATTTTCAGTTTAGGTCTTGTACCTGATCATTTTCAGAATAATTTATTTTACTATTTGTTTGTTTGTTAAGTCACTTATAACATGAACTCATGAATCATTTAAGCATAAAAAGTCATAAAAACTCAAGGTATGAATTTATGCTGTGTCTGGAGTGGAGGACAAAAAAAGACGTGGTAGGCACAAAAATACTATCCACAGCAGATGAACCGCATCTGAAAGTCATGGTCTAAAGAAATAAAATGCATCCAGCAAAGACTTAGCGCAGGCCCTGATAAATGATTTGGGTCTTTGAGTTGACCTGATTACTGTGTGGGATTGTCTTCAATGTCCTTCAAAACCCCTGAAGAATTATTCCTGAAGTTTAAATTACAATATAGCTTGCCTAAGAGAATAAAGGTGGTCTTACCAAACACTGACCTTTGAGTTCATTAGAAATGTACAACTTTTTTGGTTTTACTTTATATGCTATATTTTCATCAAATAGCTAAACCTATTTCCTGTTTTTCTTTTGAAATATTCAAATGATGTTTGCAAACTAAATTTCATATTATTCTCTTTCTCTATAATTGGCGATGGTTGGTAGAACTAAACTAATCTCACAATGACTTACAATGACTCAAATGTTTCACTTTATGGAAACTCTGCCTGCTAAATAAGTTTGAGGGTGAATAAATGAGTTAGCTAATCTCTCAAGGTTTTCTAAATTAAAAAGTCAGTGTGCAAGAAGTATGAGAGATTTTTTCAATATGCATTCATATTGAAACCTGCTTCACTTAGACTCCCAGGGAATTCTTTTCCCTCTCTCCAAAATGCACATGAAAATCACCAATAATAATAATAATCACACATGAACATACTAGAATTATGACAGCTGCCCTATGACAGCTGGGATGGGACACATCCACACCCCACAGCTGTTAGATAAGCAGAATAAATTAAATGGATGGTTTGCCATTTCTTTCTGATAGAGAATAAAATTCACTATAAAACTGTTTCCTATTTACGGACCTTTTAATCGGTGCATTCTGCTGAGTTTAAGAAATCTACACCAGTGTCTGATATCAAACAGCACTTGTCCAGGTTTGTCAGTCCATCCAGGTTCAACTGCAGTCACTACTGCTGACACCAGCCTGAAGCTATACACTGAAAATAGCTTTTGACAACTGAAGCCATAAAACATGGAAGGTGCGCGTCACACGATGTGTTGGAGAACTCAGATCAACTAAAATAAGCGCCTTAAATAATCAGAGAGAATGAAATGGCGAATCAGTGAGTCTGTGTAACAGTGAGAAAGAAAGCAGCGGAAGAGTCATACAACAAACTCATCGGAAGAAACAACTCAGATCAGAAGCTGTTTACACTGCTGCTGCAAACAAGCAAAGATTAAGCTCTTTAACCAAGCTCACAGGCCTCTTTGAAACAGACATCAGGGCTTTGTTCGGTGAGAGCCTCGACACAATAGCTACAAATTCGCTGCATGGCCACACACCCTGAGAATGACAGAAAACTGATGCACCTGCCTCTATGGGGAGTGCCTTTATTCAGACTTGGCACTGCTTCTGCAACAGTGGGAGCTTTCTTTCTGTTTTTATATTTTTATGTCACAGCATCAAAGAATCTGTTATGAGACTGATGCAAGAGGAGTCAATCATAAGAACTGCCCTCACCACTGTCATGCTGGGTCATTCCAGCTGGGCTTATTGACTCATTCAGGGACAGATGGAGAAAAGATGTGTGAGTACAGTACCACTATTTATAGTAAACTCACTTTAATGTTTGCTTAATTTCCATGTCTAAATATCAATGCCAAAATCTGCTTTTTTGTAAAAATGTACTTAGATGGTGCATGTATTGTCTATTTACATTTCATAATGTGCAAAACAAAGAAAATGCCGCAAAGCATTGACTTTAAAGTTTCACTTGTGTTTTCTGGCAAAGCACACTGAGAGTATCAAGTATCCAGTGGATATTCATATACATGTAGAACTACAAGAAATACTCTTGAGTCATTTTGAGCCAAAGAGACAGACTTTCTTGTCATTCTTTAAAAGGTTCTCCAGTTCTCCAGGCTTTCTGCAGGTCCTTCAACGCTTTTCTTTGGCCATTGGCTTTTCGCAAATTTTCAGGCCAGTCACCTGACTATTTGCAGAGGAATGTTCTTGTTTGTTAAGCCACTTAACATTAATCATTCAAGCATGAAAAGGCAAGGGATAAACCAGAGCTGTGTGTGCGTCACTAAAATATTTGAGGACAATGGACAATTGGGGACAAAAAAGAAGTAACAGGCCTAACAAACCACCATGTCCTTAAGAAACAGGAAAAATCCAGCAAAGACCCAACACAGGACCTGATAGAGTGAATAGAGCCTATCAGTTGATCCATCTACTGTGTGGGATCGTCTTGGCAGAGAATGGAATGAAAGCCAGCCAAGATTCAAAGAAGAGCTTTGAATGTCCTTGAAGAAGCCTGGAGAATTATTGCTGAAGACTACTTAAAGAAATTACAAGAATGCTTGCTTAAGAGAGTTCAGTCTGTGGTGAATAATCAGCATACCAAAAATTGACTTTCAAGCTTAAAATTGTATAAATGTTTTTGCCTTACATATTTTATTTCCATTCAAGTTTGCAAATGTTTCTGTAAATTGCTGCACCTACTTCCAAAAAGTCCAAAGAAATGTGCACTGGCTCTAGACTTTTTGGACAGTATTACCACACCACACATTTGCTAGTAATTGTATCATGTAAAGACGCAGAAGTCCCAAATAAAGAAAATTATATTGAATCGAGATGTTTATAAATAGACAAGGTGATAAAAAAGAATAAGGAAATAAGATATTTGGAATGACTAGAAAGGAGAGTATGTAAGAGCAACAAAACAAAAGGGGAAAGGACACATAGAAACAACAGGGCTTGGAGAGGGGAACAGTGTGCAAAACACAAGGGATATCAGATGAAGAAGGATTAGAATGAGAAGAAGCAAATCACAATGAGCAGAACAAGCGTTAGTAAGTAATGGTAGTGGTGAGTGAGTGTGAGTTGATTCAGCAAAAGAAAGAGACAGTTAAGAGGATGGTCCAGACAGAGGGGTGGAAAAAAAAAGCGATAGAGGGAAAGTGGGGGTGCAGCAGGCACAGACAAGTTCAGAAAGGGGGGTCTTCTTCCGTTCAGCTGCGTGTCTTGGCCGGCTGTGAAAAGCCGCTCTCTTCCTGTCAGCACAGGAAGCCCACAGGGCGCCATTGTGCCCGACTCGGAGAGAGACGAGGACAGAGAGATCAACAGACAGAGGTTTGAATAATTTAGTGGATTTATTGATAAATTTAAATTTCAGGAGGTTGTGTGTATTAGTTGATATTCAAGTCATGCTTGTTTATTATATATTTCCCCTCCTATGATTTTGCTGCTGCATATTTAGATGGCCAATACCAGGCAAGTCTCATTAAGACTAATAAGAGACTGATTTGTGTTTGTTGGACTGATTCACAGTCCCAATCGCCACAAAGACAGAATGAGGCTGCCTTCAAGCATGACAGTTGCACTCAGTCATGCTGTGGCTTAAACCCTTCAGCCCCTTCCCCCCTTTTTGCCCATATTGACTAATACATTTAATTACTGGGAAATTTTACCCAGGGTCTCTGTTTCACAGACAGTTTATTGTCTTCTTTGGGCACATTCACCCTAATGTCACTCAGAGATTAGTTGCCAAGAGTCTGTAGTGGTAACTAGTTCTCCTCAAGGAAGCTCTTTCAACCTCTTTCAGTGAAATGAGAAAATCTTTCATTTAATTTCACTTGTTTTTGTAAGTAATTGAGCAACTCACACACTCAGAAAAAGTGTCTTAAATAGAAGTGCACAGCTGTGTGTTCACTGGAACAAAAATGTGAATCATCTCGCCTTACTCATTCAAACACTCGCATTAATTGACACAAATTGCACATCATAAGATTACAGTACATGGCCTGACTCTTCCGCCTGTTTATTAGTTTTTCCCATTACGCTGTTTGATTTTTAACCAGAGTTAGAATCAGTGTGTCTACTCTTGTGATTGTGATTTTTTATCCTTGTGGGATTTGTCCGAAATACCGTACCTAGGAGGTGTCCAGGAGGCCTCCTAGTCTGATGCCTGAACCACCTCAACTCTCATCCATCAGGGAAAATTCCAAAATGCTGGCAGCAAACCGGAGAGGTAGAAGGATACCTACCCCTGTCCATCATGGTCCACTCTGGATCAGAACAGAGTCCTGCCCATCTCATGGAGATGATTCCAGAACCTGTGCGGTGAGGTGAGTCTGACTATCTAGTCAGGATCTCTCAGCCTCATGCACCAGCTTGGGCTCCTTCCCCACCAAAGATATGATGTTTCATGTCTCAAGAGCTAGTTACAACTGGGGATTGGAGCACCAGGACCAGAGTCTATGACAGCTGTCCAAATCACATAGCACTATTTGAAGATCATTTCCACTGTTTGAATCCGTGATCTCATTTTTTTGGTCACAACCCAGAGCACATGACCACAGGTGAGGGAATGAACAAAGATCAACCAGAAAATCAACAGCTTTACTTCTATGCAACACCCACAGATACAAAGCTTGACTTATTGTTTGCACAGGTTGTACAGGAATCTGCAACAACAGGCCCATGGGCCAAACTCCTATGCACCCCCGACTGTCCTTGCAGAGATACAGAGCTGACGCAGAAATAAATGTTGTTTCCTTGAATCTTATTTATTTGTTGTTGGGTTTTTTATATATTTGTGTGTTCAAACTGCACTCAGTATACTAGTTACAGTATACAACACTTTAATGCTACACTGCTCCACTTACTATGTATGATTAGAAAGATGTGATTTCTAATTGCACCAGCAGCATTGTTCCTTTTGCAGCATCCGATCAGAGAGACATTCATGTAAATGTTCTAGCTATGTTTATTTGAAGTGATGTTACCAGGGAATACATGATTCCTGTCTTGGGAAGTGTGGAAAACTGATTGAGCATTGGTTGGAAAATAGGCAGACCTGAACATAAGTCAGGTAAGTGTTAAATGTGCTAGGTGTTTTTGGTCAAAGAGGCAGAAAACAAAAGCAAAAGAATTGAGAACACTACAGAAAATGATGCAAGTCTGATCTTCTTTATCTTCTTTCCTGACAATGAATTTATTTTAGCAGTTTTCTTAATAATCTCTCTTAGACCCTGTCTGGGTCTACACCCTTGAATCTGTCCACTGATTTGTTCAGAATTATGACCTGAAATCTCTCAACTGAAAAAGCAACAGAGAACTAATGATTAGCCAAAAAGCACTATGGATAAAACTATTGCCAAGCTGTTTTCAAACAAGCTGTGCATTAGAGGCAATAAGCAGTAATAACTACCAAAGGAAAAGAAAATGAGGTATAGCAGCATATATAACACCAATGGAAATGTAAGCATGAGTACTCAACTAGTGCAATGGGGTTTTAGTTATGCAGTCTGAACTGTTGAAATCATAGCTCCTAGGGTAAGTATTACTTACTTACCTCCTTAGTAGTACACCCAATTTTGAAGAAGTCAATTTGTTTTGAACATTTCAATTATTATTACTCTCTGACTCTCCTCCACAGTGTGGCTTTTGTCCTGTCTTCCTCCCCTCACCCCTAACTGGTCACAGCAGATTGCTGCCCCTCCATGACCCTGGTAGTTTTTCCTTCCCACTGTCCCCAAGTGCTTGCTCATTGGCAGTCATGTAATTGATGGGGTTTTATCTGTATTATTGTAGGGTCTTTAGCTAAAAATATAAAGGGCCTCAAGACAACTGTTGTTGTGATTTGGTATTGTATAAATAAAATGTAATTGAATTAAATAACTAACACCTGTTGTTGATACCTGTTGGTCACACAGATTTCTTTCTTTACTAGTGAGATAATTTCTGGTTCCTTGAGTCCACTCTTGAAACTTCTGTACAATAAAACAAACAATTTCAATAATTTAATATCAGTATTCATATCTGAAAATAATTGTCTTTGCTCTCATTCATTTCTTCTATCACATTTTCTTTTTTCTTTCCCTCATGTACTTCTTTCATACTTTCCTTTCACATTCTTTTCTTGTTCCTCTCATCTACCAAATCCCTGGTCTTATTTTCTCTCTCCTCTTTTTCTCTTTTATCCCTACTCCCTACTCTACCCTGTTTTGTTCTCCTTACTCTGTCTAGTTCTTTGTTTTTGTCTTCAGCTCTCTTGCTTCCCCTCTTATGTTTTATTTCCCTATTCCCCATTTCCCATCTCATATTATGTCTTGTCTGACCCATTCTGATTTCTCCTCCTACTTTCTCCTTTCATTTCTACTCGTCATTCATCCTCTGCCCTTGCTTCTTCCTTTTTCTCTCAAAGTTTCCTGCCAATTTTTTTTACTTGTTCCGTAATAATCTCTGGAGGCATTACTCCACCATTACTCCATCACAAACAAATGTAGGCACTGACAAAAATGGTCAATGCAGGCAAAGAGTAAAAAATAACATGCCAAGAAAAGTATTGTAAAACTAACCTCTTTTGGATTGTGGACTGGTGCAGCCATCTGCAGTGAGACCGGGTCATCACAGATGAGATGTAGGGTAGCCACACTGAGCTATTTACTCTTTTTTGTAGTGCTAGGCCATAATAAACCACAACTCTGACTTTTATACACAGATGCTAATGCTGGAACAAACCTCTGAGCATCCAACTCCAAGTTGCCGCTAGTTACTTCAGACCCTTCTGCGTATTTAAGTGTTGTACCACAAAAGTCTCAGCACGGGTTCATCCTCTGATGTGCTCTTTTTTTTTCCCTTCACTTGATATAATGGTTCCCATCTGTAGCTGTTTTCTGGTGCTCAGATTTGTTCACAGCAGGAGAAGGCCAAGCTGACCCACACTAAGCCTGACAGCTTCCAGCCTCTAGCAAAAATGTGTTCATATCACATTAATTGGCTCAATGTGATATATTACGCAGGTTACAGAAGACAGAAAACTTCATTTTCAAGTTAATATGAACTTTGAGTAGTTTTGTAAGATCTTGTGTAATTTATGAGTCACTGCAGTGCTTTTGACATAAGTGATGTTTTTTTACATGCTGCTTTTTCTCTTAGCTGTGATTACCTGTCGTCAACTGATCTGGAAAACAATGCCTCAATAAGAATACATATTCTAATGTCACTCTGTGGGCTGGATATCTGCAAAGCCATAAAAACAAATGTTTTTAGGTTACAGTATAACAAGGTCATAACCAGTAGATTGAATTTGGCAGGTGGGAGAACCCTAAGGTCCAGTGTAGCAGAAAAAAACAATTTGTAGTGTGCTCCGGTGTTTCTGTCGTCATTGTGGAGCAGCTTTTTGATTACCTGACCTCTTCTTCTATGTGTCTCAATATTACTGCTCAACATGCCAACAAATAATTAATCAGTAATTATCAGCTACTTTAACTACAGGCAATAGTAATGATAGCTCTCTCTCTCTGCAGAAATGTCTTCTTTGAGAAATACCAGAATGTGCTACCACCTACAAGCGCCAAATTGGAAAAAAATTCTCTTATATTTGTTCATCTAAATGTCGTGGTTTGCGAGGCAAGCAATGTGGAGAGAAGGACCCAAAATGCAGGCACTGGCTTTGATGCGACGAGAGAGCTTTATTGATATGCAGTGAAAATACAAACTGACACGGAGGTGGCGAGGAACTAAGAAATAACCTAAACTGGGAAGATCTAACAAAAGAAACTGAAAGCTAAACTCGCGGGTTGACATGCAGGGAGAAACACTGGCTGACTTACAGAGGGACACAGGAAGACGCTCTGAAGAAATACAGATGGACCAGTGATGAGCACAAGAGAACACACACTATAAATACACAAAGGGAAACGAGGAAACTGCACACAGGAGGGAGACACAGCTGAACCTAATGAGCGTGACGAGACAGGGAGGACGCAAACTGAATACACTGACATGAGACACAGACCTTCAAAGTAAAACAGAATACATAACCCGAAAAAACTAGAACATAAGATAATAATAATGATAAGCACAAAATGCTGGGTCAAATGACCCAGGACCATGACACTAAAGGACAACAGGATGTACATTCCCTGTATTTTAAATGGGAAATAGCAATATTGAGACATTTGAGCTCTTCACAATAAATCAGGATACTTGTACAAATGAACCATTAGTAATTCAAATGCAACTTATTAAACACATTTTTCTAAACACTTTAACCATTATTATTTTACATTTTAACATAGATTTCAATAAGTTTTCATATTTCAACACATTTTAATAAAATGGCACTTTTAACCGGGTTACAACCAATAAGTTGATTCATTAAAATAATTAAACGGTTATAATAGCTAAAGAAAAACAGGAACATTTTAAATTGCAAAAAAAAAACCACATGTACTGAATAAATCAAAATGTTTGTTCATAAATAATCTGTATTCATAGTCTATATGTATATAACATTTTGATAAAGAAGATTGTTTCAGTAGCAGTGGTAAAAATATTAAATTTTCAGTGAAGCTACTTCTGGTGTAAAACTTGTGCTCTGTGTGGAGACATTAGACGTTGTGGGGCACAAAGGATGAAAAAAAAATACTGTTGATTGCAGAAAACTTAACAGAAGTTTTGCTTGTTATCAAGTTAATTGCCTGTTTTTTTTATCCATCCATCCATTTGTTTCCGCTTATCCTTTTCATGGTCACAGGGGGAACTGGAGCCTATCCCAGCTGTCTTGGGGCGAGAGGCAGTGTACACCCTGGACAGGTCACCAGTCTGTCGCAGGGCTAACACACAGACAGACAACCATTTGCACTCACATTCACTCCCACATTCACACCTATGGGCAATTTAGTTTCCAATTAACCTATCCTTTCTAACTGCATGTCTTTGGACTGTGGGACGAAGCCGGAGGACCCGGGGAGAACCCACACAAACACGGGGAGAACATGCAAACTCCACGCAGAAAGACCCCGGCCTGATGGTGGAATTGAACTCAGGACCTGTGTCCTTGTTATGAGGCAACAGTGCTAACCACCGTGCTGCCATGTTTTTTTTTTTTTATATCAGAACAATTGAAACTATATATGATACACATACATAAAGACACACACCGTTCCCTGTCATCCCCCCCATTATCATTATCATCATTTATTAAATGTGACTTCCACCACAACGAGTGAGACCAAGAGTGAGGGAGCTCAAGGGAAGGAGGGATTGCTTTCTTAATTAAACGAGAGGAAAAAAGAGAAGGAGCACGGTGCCACAGGCTGGGCTCCTTTGAAGAAAAAACATTTATCTCATTCACTGCATTCCCCTGCTCCTCGTTTCTCCCTCTTTGAGTTGGCTTAGTTCTGTGGCGGAGAACAACACATACACACACACACACACGCTGCACTGTTCTGAGGCTCATTTTCTTTGTAGAGGTGTAACATGAGGATTATTTCTTTCCAGGTCACAAAAACTGTGCTAAATTATATAACATTAAACATTCTTGTGCACCTGCCAGTTTGGCTGCATGTCGTGCTCTCGCTTTCGTTCTCCCACGCAAACTCCCATAACTCAAGTGCATTCGAGTTGAGGTGAGTAGAGTCACACACATTAACGCTCACAGTTAATAGTCTAACATAAGCAGAATTTACATCAGTGCAGATATAAATGTAATGATCAAAAAACACACTGTCATACAAAGTAAAAAAAAATGCTAAGTATGGTTAACCTGATGAACTTTTGCATAGGAGCAATAAAGTTATTTGTGAAAAAAGTATTACTTATAGACATGCAATTGTAGGCCGTTTTTACACTTTTGTTTCTCTTGTAATTGAATTTTTCCGTATATTTTTTGAAAGGACAATTTAATTATAATTACAGAAAATATGTAAAGGTTGGTACAATAGAATAAGGGCATAACAAGTCAGGTTTATACTTTAAATACATTTTCTGGTAATTTAGCAGAAAAACAAACAATATGCTACATTTTACATCATAATAAGCATAAGTACAAAAAGCAACAGTTGAATAAAAGAGAATCCATCATGTACATCAAGGACACAACAAGGTCAAGTTACTCTCTAATATATATTTATTTTTTTTTATTTTATTTTTTTCCTGGGTGTCACAGATAGTGGAATGAGGGGACCTAAATGTGGAGGTTTTGGGGAACAGACAGTGTGTTTATTTACAGTGAAAAAGAGCTCAATAAACAGTTCAACGTGCAAACAGTCCTCAGTGTGTTTCTTCCTGATTTCCATCATGCATGGTAGTGCGTCTTGTTTCTCCTCCAACAGTGAACCTGTGCTCATGACTCCTTCTCCTACAATCTCCTCTCCGTCCTTAATCCTGGAAAGGCAACACATCAATCGGTAAGTCTCACTTCAGTCACAGTAAATGATGGTGGGTTGAACACTCAACACTGCCTGCGCCCGTATGATTGAAAACAGCTGAGCTCCACATCAATTTCTTTGTTTCCTGTAAAAATCTGACTTTTATCCCCATATTCAAGTGTACCTACCTTTAAGTATTTGTATGTAAATATGATGACATTGTAATTTTAAATAAAATATGTTGAAATTCCATTTATTTACAGGGTAATTACACATATGGACATATTACAAAGTGTTACCAATAGTTTGATCAGTTTTCAATTTCTATTATCTTTTTTCAGAAATTTTAAGTGATTGGCATAAAGTTAATAGTTTAATAGTTGCTAGTGTTTTACTTGCAATGTTGTGCTTGTGGGAATTGAAATGTCATCAATATCAAGCAAAATACTATATGTACAAGTATTGCTTTTATCACATCGAGTGGGTCTTCACGGTTGGGCGTGATTGTCTGCCCCATAAGCGGATATCTCCAAAATAGCAAGCAGCTTGGGTGAACTGATAGCAGGCTCACTTGTTTAATGTTGAAGCAAAAACCAGCATAAATGTTGTTTTGACAGAACATGAAATCTACTCAATTTGCTCAAAGAGGTCTCTAAAGAGCCCTGAGCTTCTTTGGATACTCCCTCTGAGGGGATTTAAACACACACTGTGTCCTCTGCCCCACTTCCTGCAGAAAGCATGTTACAACAAAGTGACTGAACACAGCCCTCCAAAACCAAAGTGACGCATGCGCAAGGTATTATTCCCAGATAAGTTCTATCCAGTGAAAATGATGGTTGTGCAAACTGAGTGGGGCAGAGAGGAGAGCCCCTTTCCCTGCAACACCTTTAAAAGCTCATCCATTTGGATTTTCACAGAAGAACAGTAAATTCAGTAGATTTATGAACACCAAATGATCCCCATCAACAAGAAGTTCACATAAGTTCAAGCAACAGCAGCTTTATCACGTAAATGACTCTTGTTGTGTTATTACGTAACTAAATGCTTGTACGTGACTCTTATCAACAAATGGAAAAATCAGATGTGGGAGAAGCAACACTTTAAAAGTGATTTCTGCAAACAGCAACACCCCTAAATGGACTGCTCTTTCCCTTGGATCGATTATGGGAATGAGCAGGGGGCAAATCTTGGGAAGAGTGGGGGTTGTCAAGGAGCAAGTGCTGAAGATCATCTTATCCCTGACATCCATCTGTAGCAGCCTGATGTTGCAAGTCTTGACAGTCCTATCTCACACAACCAACTAGATTAGTTCCCTTTTCTACCACCTCATTAGTGAATCTTATTCTGAAAGGTATTCTAAGTCTTCTTGCATCACAATCTAAAGGATTTAACTAGGATTCAATAGCAAACTGATTGCTGGAAGAAAAGGTAAGTGTTGCTTTTTGTGATGTTCTTATCTAGGCCTGGGCAGTTACACTAATTACATATAGCCCATTCCTATCACAGCAGCGTGAAGCAACTAAGTGGAAAAAAGTCATTTAAGGCTTCAGTAGTTACAGAAGAGTGAAAAATTAAAGAAAAAATTACCATGAAGTGTTTTGGCCACCAATAGCCTAAAACCGGGGTTCAACTTGATTGGATTGTATCAGCTATAAAGAGCCGCAGAATATAATTCACATCATTTTTATATTAATCAAAAAAAAAAATGTTCCCCCTCCCAACACAGCATTAGCCTTTGCAGAATGTAAAATCAGACCTTGCAGATCGCACTAATGATGAGAAAACTATTCACACTTGCAACAGATCCCTTAAAACATAAATTTGGAGACCGATACAGCAAGCCATCAAATTATAGAGGGACTACACTGTGCACATTTTGAAAAAATGTTTAAATGCCTTTGCACTTGTGTTGACCATTTAATGGACTTTAATACTATGGGGTATTTACAGACTGTAATAATATTAACTGTTTATTTATTCATCAGGAAAAATACCTGCACATAGAGAGAAGGCTGATTGCACTGCAGATAAAGGTCGTGAAAGGTTAGTGACTTCTCCCACTGCTCACAGTCGGTTCTCAGGCAGCAATTGCGAACAGAGGGAGAGAAGTGAGAGAGAGACGGACAGAGAGAGAGAGGAGGAAGGGAAAAGTGAGAACAGAGAAAATAAAGAAAGCACAAAGGAGGGGTCCAAAAAAAATGGAAGGAGTGAAGAAAGCAAAATAAAAATGAGAAGTGAGTATAGATGGGAGGAGGATGATGAGAGGTTAAGAGAAAGAGAGTGGGTTGAGTAGGTTTCACAATTAGACCATTGATGGATGGATGGCATTTAGCTCCCCGCTACTTACGGAAATAACTAATTAAGCACGCACGTGTGTGTCTGTGGTCTCGGTATTAGACATGATCTGGGACCTGAATCTTTTTTACACATTCACTTTAAGCAGCAAGTATTCATATGTATGTCATGTTTACAGTTATGTTAAAGCATATTTACATTTTGCCAGACCTGGGTCTAAGCTCGTTTTTGTTTAAGGGAACACATTACGTCTCCTGTTTGATTGACTTAATATGAGTAGTGAGAAAAATAAGTTGCTGTTGTTTTTAGAAGTGTTGCAAACACTTCTAGAAACATTCATTCAGATATGTGTTATAAATAATACTGTTAATGTTTGGCATCAAAAAGTAATGATAGCAGGCAATTTGACACGCCTCACCTCTATTAGGAGGAGGTTCATGCATTTCTTTGCATGCCTTTTCTGTCCTAAATAGTTGATATATTATCATATGAGTATTCTATTTTCTAAGTTTTCCATTTTTTGGGTCATTTTCATTCAATATGGCATTGCTTTTGTGGAAGCACTCCAACACTAATAATAGCCCAGTGGTAGTATATGCAACATAATCGGCAAGAGAAACTTTTGTAACAATAATTTAAATAATTGTACCCTTTTCCTTTTAACATGAAACACATGTGTTTTCATTCCTTGCCATTCTACAATAGCTCCAAACATCATGCTTGGGCAGTTATAAACATACAGCGCTGCTGGGAAAATTGCATTCTTTCAGCTATATGACCAATTCAGTTGGAAAAATATGTATATTATATACATTTGCTGAATTAATACATCATCATGAAGAAGAAGATTTTGGACTGAACCACAGAAATGCAGAAACCGGGATGATAGAATTAGTTGACATTATATTTTTAACTTTCTGTACTACAACAGTTTTATACTGTAGTGTTGTCTCCATTTTATTATGTCTTCTATAGATCTTTTACTCATTTGAAATTTAGAGAAACGGACTCATGAATGCACCAGACTGCACTGCAAAGGAAGAGCTGCTGCTTGTTTAGCAATTAGACCATATTGCTATGCAAAGCTTTTATGTGACTCTCACAGAAAGCATCCAGTGCAATTTCCTAAACAGGAACAGTCCATTGCCTAGGTTATACACATCATATTTTTGCCAATGTTTATGTTTTATACTGTATTTTTGAATTTTATTAATTTATCCACATGCTTTATCCTAAAATATTTTTTTTCCCTCATCCATCTGGTATTTTTCTGGGTAGCTCATTTAGCCTGTTGATTATAATGAAGATTGCCAGTATGCCAAGGGGGTTGTCCTCAAACAGATTGTGCTTTATTAAATAGAGGTGGTTCCTCAAATATTAAAAACAGAAAAATTTTGCACCAGTGCTTCTGTAAGTTTTGGTTTACCAGTTATGCTTCAAGTTTCAATGTCTTTTCTACAAGATGTCTTTTGTTTTTACTTTCTACTAAATCTAAACAATGTAAAATAATGAATAAAATAAGTACAAAGACTGGGTTTACTATAAATATGCATGGTTAAACATTAAAAATGATTACAAAATAAAATATTACTTTTACAAAGGAGCAGCATAGTGGTGCAGTGGTTAGCACTGTTAACCTGTCTGAGTTTGCGTGTTCTTCCCACGTCTGCACGAGTTCTCTCCCGGTCCTCCAGCTTCCTCCATAATCCAAAAAACATGAGGTTTGTTGGGTTTGGTTAAGCTGGTGTATCTCTATTGGATCCTGGCTCTACGACAGCTGGGATAGCCCACCTCCTAAAACACCACAAACCTAAATTGGATAAGTGAAAATAAATGGATGAATGGATAGTTTTGAATGGTGTTTTACCAGGACATTTTAAAATATTTAGTCACTGTAGCTAGCATACAGCATTACTGTTACATCCTGCACAATCAGTCCTCAGTCCAAAGAATGCTTGTTTGTGAAAACAAACCCATCTGTACAAACCTTAGCCCCTTCTGACTGAAGAAATGAATGAGCCATCAGTTTCATATAATTCACTGAGTCTGAAAGCACTGTCAGTGTGTGACGCGTGTTATTGCAACCCCTTTGTAACTGAGAGCAGCGGGTGGTCGAAGCTCGTTCTGAGTGTCTTTCTGAGAGGTCTCATCTCACCTGTGTTCATACTGCTGTGATCTGTTGTTTACAGCTTCAAGAACTGTGCTAGTAGACTGTGGACAAACATCAATTTGAGCACTTTATTATAGTTAAGAATTATAAAGACTGTTTAAGATTTCATTGTCTCTGGGATTAGCAGTAAGAAATTAGTTGGTTGTTTCAAGCACGATAAAAGTCAATGGAAAGATATAATATACAATTCTAGGTTGCGGGGGAAGAGTTTTAGTGCTCATAAAAAGCCAGCGCGAGAGAGAAACTGATGAAAGACGGAGTGACATCAAGACAACTGACAAAAATGAAGAGATGAATAAGAATAGATGTATACCAAATGTTAAACTGACAAAGTGATCTTGAGGAAGAGGGGAAAAATAGTCAAACACACAGATGAAAAAAGACAGGTACAGCTTTTTGCTAAACCCCACCTAAAGGACGAGGTGCTCTTCAAGTATTTTGAGCTACTGGCAAACACTTGTCGTGCTCACACGCATGCACACACACTTTCATCCAGTGCTGTGTGTTTACAAAGCTCTACAGATATATGACACTCACCTCAACTCCATTCAGTCTCACACACACACACACACACACACACACACACACACACACACACACACACACACACACACACACACACACACACACACACACACACACACACACACACACACACACGCCTAGCTTCTAGGAAGGGATTAAACTCAACTTCTTCGTACTGTACCTTCACTGTGCTGCATGTGGTTCAGCTGGTGTTAAGTCAGCACACACTTACACACTCACACACTGTCTCGGTATTACTTTTACTTTCAGTGCCAAAAATAACCACTGTGTCACGTTGAGAGCAACATAATTTTTTCATAGGCACAAAATAGTTGTGGAGTACTTCACTGTGTTTATATTTCATTGAAGTACAGTATGCACTCATAGCTGATCATTGTTGCATGGATACATTTTGAATGCAAGACTTGCGTCTGCACGCACGTTCTTCTCTTTCGGTCCCACGCATATACAAGTTCAGAACAACTTAAGGCACGAGTAGAGTACAGACATGTTGTTCGGCTGTTTACAGTGGAAACAAGCGTTCCATTATTCATGGTGATTAAAGAACAGCTCTGTTTTTGTGTTCCACTAACAGGCCAAACAAGAGGACAGGAACAGAGGGAAAACAGTAATTGTCTTCATTACCAGCAGCCTTCATACGCTGCGCAACACACACTCAAAAACATTCATTCATACTGCTTACCATGCTTAAATGACTGACAGCTGAAACTGGCATTGTGTTGAGTTGCTTGGAGTAGTCCCTTTGTCTTGATTGTGTGGGTTTGTTCACAATGCTGGCTTGGTTTTCAAATCTAGTGCAAATTTTAATTGAATCTGCAGACAATCTGCAAAAGAGAACCATCCACATCTGTTATGCATAAATACAAGGTTTGCCTAAATAAAAAAAAATTTAAAAAACGCAGCAATAATCCAGTTGTACACCATTAAACCACTGCTGAGGAAGAAAAAATTATGATGCAAGTTTCTGTTTGTTTCACCTATTCATCTGAGAAAGTTTCCTGTTTGAAGGTTTTGTCTGCAACAACAAGAGCAAACACTTCAGTGGGCATTTAAATAGATTAAATAATGCTATTGTTCATTTGTATATTAGTGTTTTAATTATGGCATTACTAGAAAAGTGCTGGGATTAGATAACATCAGAAAAAGACTCCATTCTGAAGAAAGTTTCGAGGTTATTATGTATTGTTTCTGTAATTAAGTTGTAATGACAATGTGTGTGCTGAAAGTTGCAACCAGGATAAAATTCTACTCCAACACCAACTTATGCACGACACAATACATATAATCAGTTCAGAGGGGCATACAGTACAGTACATTCATGTTGTAGTAGTGAGCTGGTGAACGTTTGGTAGAAAGCAGGTGCTCATGAATATTCAAAAGAGGGGAAATTGTCCAAATGTCTGCTGCTTTTCAGCCTCAAAAACATCCACATGCATGTATTTTGTAGTTGACGTATACGGGATGAAAATATGTCCAAAGTATTTCCATGTATGCTGCCACATGTGTGAGTGCACGTGTTTTCTTCTGTCGATGCTTCAGCTAGTCTAACCATGGCATAGGTTTGATAAACCCTCTTCTCGTCAAGCATCTTCTCTTTCATTAGTATGCATGGTTGAGTTCACCATTGGTTCACAGGAGCCTGCACAAATGCAGTAAACTGTAAGAGCTGTCTTTGTGCCAGCAACATTGCAGGCATTTTGATGTCTCAAGGTTATTTTCCTCTGATATGCATCCAAGAAATGCCACCGTGTTCTGACAGCCAACAATGAACTACTACAATCTGTCATGACACCTGTTTGTGCTTTTTTAGTGATTTCTTTTTATATATAAA
>VURO01018538.1:24742-43044 GCA_015108175.1 Pelvicachromis taeniatus | reverse complement strand
TCCACCCACCTCCCCCCCCCCCCCCCCCCCCGCAAAAAGGGAAGTTGGGATAGAAATAGGGGACCCTCATTATATTTTTTTCACATCTTCATATTTTTAACATTACCATCATGTGGGCCTGGTGAGACATTTCACAATTCTGTCATCATGCTGTCGCCATCCTGCCACAAATATGCCACTTAGTTTCACTCACAGGCAGCCCCCAGCAGTTTCTCTGGGTGGTGGGAGGGGGGTTCTGGGAGAGCGACATGTCTGAGCTGGATGAGCCCTTAATGACATGTCTGGAGTTTCACTTCTCTAGCTGTCCCACCAATATGGTTCCCAATTTCTCATTTCATTAATCCCAGTCAATGGCTTCGAGCCAGAGGAGCGAGAGGAAATGTGGGCAGGCCTGACAGGGCAGCAGAGGTCATGCATCAGACATTACTGTAACACTTGGAGAACTTAAATTTGCTAAACAACTTCCGGTTATTTTCCCCCTAGCTATGAATGCTCCAAATATTCCTCCAAGTACTTATATGACTCAGTTTCTAAACCGCTTGCCATTCTTTGTTTTTCTTCAACCCTCCTCCTCTCAACCAAAGCCAATGCAACATTATGCATAAATAAACAAGAGCTTCTTTGGAGTTTACTCGCGCACAAATGCTTCACAACAGTCTGGCAACGGCAGATAAAGCAAAGCTCACAGCATCTGTGCTGACGTCAGTCCATTACTTAAACTTCATGTGTTATGTAATGACTCGAGCCTTTAATGAGTTGAAAGAAATTATCATTGTGCTCCAATGCTAATCTTAGTTGGACCAACAACTCAGACGCCTTTGACCGCCCTCATTTTTCTTTTAGCTGCAGTAATTATTGAACTGCCACTGTAAGAAAATTGCTAGACTGAAAGTGCTGAAATGAGTGTCGGACATTTAGCGTCACATGGTGCCATAAACAGAAACGGTGGGAGACAACAGGTGCTATTTATTCATAGCCAGTGGACAGAAATTTATCTTTGTGTGTGTGTGTGTGTATTTTTTTTCTTTAATGTTCAAGTGTAAAAGGTACCATGGCAACTCTTTTCATACCAAATCAAAATCTCTTTAATGTCAAGAGTGTTTTAGAACATCTTCAAGCTAACAAGCTTTCTTCTTTAGGGAGAGATCAAACCTTCAAATAGCAATTCTCCAAAAAGCTTTCTCACTGACAGAATTAACGAATATCCCAGCTTGCGGTTGTATAGTTATGGGTAAGAGTTATTTATGTGTCTAAAGCTGTAGTGCTCTCCCTTTCAAATAAACATAAAAAAGCCATCATTCAGAACACTCCACCGCAAAGATAACATCTTCTTTTTGGGCTGCAAGGACATTAATCCAGTGCAAATCATCTCGGGGTGTAACAACAAAATAGTTCAATAACTTTGGCTTTAGTGGCATCTGTCAAAAGTCTGTATCAGCAGTTTATTTTTGTTTTTTTCTGAACAACTGAACTGCTGTCCTGCTATTGGGACTTCCCCTGACCTCACACGAAAACCCACATGCTCTTTTGTACCCTTGCATTACAAACTGTAATCATCAGGACTCCCTGGAGTTTAATATGAAGCCCACTGTTCATAAAGCCAGGACCGTAGTCACAGGTACTCTTGATTAGGATCAGCTGTTTGACTTGAGCTTAGTCAAAGCTATGTAATTACTATGTAATTATCAGCTGATAAGTTACTTCCACTCTCACACACATACACACACATTCTCGTTTTCTTAGTGAGGACATCTCATTGACATAATGCTTTCCCTAGCCCCTAACCCTAACCATCAAAAATGAATGCCTAACCCTGAGCCTAAACCTAACCATAACCTAACTGTAACCCTGACACTAAAAGCACATTTTGAGTCTCAAAAATGCCTTCAAACTCGTGGGTTACAGGCACTTTTGTCCTCCTAAGTGACTGTTGGTCCCCACAACTATAGTAACATTTCAATTTTGGGTCCCCACAAAGATGTCCAAACAGGTACACACACACACACACACACACACACACACACACACACACACACACACACACACACACACACACACCTAACTTATCAGCTGATAAAAAAAAACATTTCTCTTTCTTATTTTCCATTTCTTTGATACAAAAAAAAAAAATTCCACTACAGTGGAGTTTAACTTATCAGAATTCTAACTTCTGAATGATGCCGTGAATGATGGTTCGGTTAGCGTTGATCTTTACACTGTGGCTGCTGCTGTCTTTCAGTCCATCATAGCAGCTGCACCATCGCCTCCAAAGCCAAAAAACTGTGTTCTTAATGTTTTTCAGAGATGCCTTTCATAACTGCAGGACGTTGCAGACAGCAGCCCCGGTGTGTAGCTGCAATTTAACAACTTGAACGAAACAGCTCTAGGTCCCACCTTTGTTGAGAATTCGGATGTATGAGACAAATGCATTGCACGCCGTCAGAATATTCCTATTTTTTGTTTTCATGAGTTTCCTGATGCTCGAAATCCAGTTAATTTCTTTTATTTAGTACTTTTCAGTCTGAAACAGAGGTGCTCCGGGTCCAATTGAAAAGGTGCAACAGAAAGGATTGGTTCACCCATTCAGTCACAGGAACAACATGGAAAACCCAAACGGCCAACTAGGAGGTTCAAACCAGGAACCTTAGCTACTGTGAGGCAACAGTGCTAACCACTGCACCACCATGCCACCAAGTCTTTACCTGGTGGTTAGATAAATGCTCATCTTGGAACTTGGAGCATGTTTATGTGTCAGTCTGTGACTCACCTCTGGCACACACTCATGTCTTGCTGTTTGAGGTGACCCAGCAGCTCATTTGTTACCCAGCCAATCACCTTCCTTGGCTCCTTCTTTGTTGCCTTTAACACAGCCTCAAAGTAGTCCACCAACCCATCTTCATTCTACATTAACATAAAAACGTGATTCCTTCACAAACATATTATCTAATTAGAATCAAACAAGCAGAGCTCATCAGTATACAACTACATCCTGTTAAAGTTCAGGAAGCTACAAGAGTAAGACCTGATCAATTGGCCTTTAAAGGAAAGAACCACCCTCTCTCCCACTGACTGGTTTCACCCAGTTTTCTCCCACTCAGAAACTCACCACCAGAGTGAAGCTGTGCTCGGGTAGGATGCTGTACGTTTGCACCAGCCTGTCTCTTTTGACACTTGGTAGCTCTGGCAGCCCTTCCTTTATCGTCTGCACCACTACCACCTTGCACGCATCAATGCCAGTGGGCAGTGATGCATTATCCTCATACAGAATCAGAGGGGGCAGGTTGGGCTCTGGCATAAACCTGAAAAAGGCAGGAGGAGTGAGTGAAAACAGGAAACAATGTTTTATCAGCAGTACGGGTAAGTTTGGGGAAAAAGGTCGTCTTGTGCTGTCACTTGGTCACCCGATCATTTGACTCCGTCAGCCTTGAACCTGTCAATCATTCCCCTACCTAAACTACAACACATTCAACATCGGTCCACACTTTAGGTGAGGTCTGTTTAGCTACCTGTCAATCTCCAGACACCAGTAAGAGCAGGATCTTCCTCTGATTTTATAAACACCTACAATACAAACTTACACTCACCTGTAGTCCTGAAGACCCTCTTTGTCCCTCATAGGTAGAGTCTCCCTAGAAGACAAGATGCCAATGTCATAAATGCTGTATTTTATAGATGATGCTCAATATGTTTGTTTGTAACTGCTGATGAGAAGGTCAAACAAAGATGAAAATACTCCAACAAAAGCGCTATAAAACAAAGAATGAACATATGTGTGGGGATCCTCTTCAGTGAGCCTGCTTTTCTTCAAACTAGTGCCGTCAGATCTGTGACCACTTTCACAGGAATGAGAAGAAAGACCCAATCACCGGTCATCACCGCACACTGTTTAGCATGCTTCACCATGTACCTCGGACATACAAGACCTCATGGGAAGGAGGTACCAGAGGATGATCAAGGCCTCAGCTGGCTTATTCTGTGAGCTCATAAGCTTGTGAGTAGCACATAGCTCACAGATAACACAGAACGACGGCAGCATCCAAATGGCTCTATTCATCATCATTACCATGATGGTTCGTCCTCAGCAAAGCTCACGACTAATGAAGCAGGCAGAGATCCCAGTCACAGGGTGCTGTAGCGGCTACATCTTGGCATGAAGACGCTGCTTTTTCATCCTCTTACCCTGATTTGGAATCATACGCCCGGGTCTCGTTTTGCACCGTCCCTCCCCTCTGCAGGACATCAATCTGTCTCTGGATCTCATAGTCTGATGAATATCAAGGAGAACATGAACACAAATACAGAACCGCAAATATAATTTGCTGCTAAATGCCAAACACCTGCTGTTATACGCTGGTGATCGTTGACTCTCTGAGTGCTGCCACATTATAACTCTGATAAACAGCCTTTTGTTTTCCCTGTGACTTTTAAATACCAGTTCAGCAGCAGAGTAAATGTGAAACAACTTAATTGACAAATAACTGAAGCACAGCGCTGCTATATGCCAAAATGCACTTCCAAAACCTGCATCTAAAATACAGAAATTTTCTGAGACTACTAGCTTGTTTGAAGTGAAGCTCAGTTAAAAATCAGCAAAGTTATAGCTGACACAAAATCTATGAACAGCTGCAAGAAGTCAGTTAACCATCACACGCTGCTATCGCGCAGCTAATTGTTTGTGAATGGCTGTCAGTCCAAAAAACTTACGCTTCACAAGTTACTGTCAGTTTCAACTATGCTTCCTGTCTTAATGCCTCTTCATGAATCCAGCAATCTTGCTTTCACTAAACTGAGTGTTATTTCTAAGCATTGACATAGTAAAAATATGATATGTTACACTACGCATGCTTTTTGTTAGCTTCTATATAGCTATCAAGCGAAAAAGAGGAATGTATAAAGCCACATGAAAGGGAAATATTGGAGTAAAAGTAACATGAGATTTTACTCCTTCCAAGGCAAAAGGTGGAGACTTCAGGAAGTCAGGGGATTCAACCAAGTAATAATCTGGTACAAGTATTTAGTTCATGGATTTATAAAAATAAATCCAGCATGACAATTATGTTTTCATAGAACTGCTAGACAAACTAAAAATGATAAAAGTTTAAACTTTTTATCCCAACTTTCCTTCTTTCAGCTGCTCCATTTAGGGGTCAGCAGAATGACCTGCCTCCATCTCCCCCCCTCTCTGGCAGCTCCCTCTGACACACCAATCCCATGCATGTTGTCCTTCATGACCTCCATGCATCTTCTCTGTTGTCTTCCTCTTTCTTTCCTGCCTGGCAGCTCCATCTTCAACATCCTCTGTCCATTATATCCACTTTCTCAACCTTGCCTCTCAAACTTTGTCTCCAGACTGATCAACCGGATGTACTCATTTCTAATCCCGTCCAATTTGGTCACTCCTAATGACAAATAAACATCTTTAACTCTGCCATCTCCAGCTTGGCCTCCTGTCTTTTTGTCAATGCCACCATCTCCAAACAAACATCATACATCTCACTACCATCTAATAAACTTTGCTTTTCACTCTTGCTGCTATCCTTGGGTCCAAAAATCACCTCTCTTGTGCACCGTCCTTTGACCCCACATATTTAAACTCTTCTACCTTCACTACCTCTACTCCGTACAGCTTCGCTGTTACATCTGCCCCCTTCTCATTCACACACATGTATTCTGTCTTGCTTCTACTGACTTTCATTGCTCTGCTCCCCAGAGCACATCTCCACCTCTCCAGCCTCTCTTCTACCTGCAATGTTGTCTGCAAACATCATAGTCCACAGAGTCTCCTGCCTGATCTCATCTGCCAACCTGTCCATCAACACTGCAAACAAGAAGAAGAGGCTCAGAGTAGACCCACCCCAACCTTAAACCCACCTGTCACTCCTATTGCACACCTCACCACTACCTCTCTGTACTCATAAATGTCCTGTGCCACCCTCACAGTTTTCTGCCATTGCTAAATTCCTCATGCAGTTCCACAGCTCCTCTCTTCCTCGCCTATCAAATGCTTTCTCTAGGTCCACAAAGACACACTGCAACTCCTTCTGATCTTCTCCATCAACATTCTCAAAGCAAACATCTCATCTGTAGAGCTCTTTCTTTCGCTGCATGAAGCCACACTGCTGCTCATTGATCGTCACCTCACTTCTTAACTTAGCTTCAACAACTCTTTTCCATAACTTCATGGTACGGCTCATCAGGTTATCCCTTTGTAGTGACTACAGCTCTGCACATCACCCTTGTTCTTGAAAATTGGTATCAGTATGCTTCTTCTCCAATCCCCAGGCATCCTCTCGCTGTCCAGCACTGTGGTAAACAGTCTGGATAAAATGTGCATTGTTCTCTCTCCTAGACATCTCCGTACCTCCACAAGTATCTGTACAAAGTTAAAATATTTGGATGCTCCCTCTTAATTCTCTAGATTGCAATTTGCACCCACGCTATTTTATTTTGTTCACTGGAACATTCAGGAAATGCCACAAAGGAACATTTGTGACACTGGGACGTAAAAATAGAAGTGATTTGGCTTCATTAATTGATTGATTGTAAAGCAAGTGTAAGTGTAAAATTTTGTCAGTTTCCAGATTTCAGATTTTTGGCTAATAACATCTACTATCTATGTCATGTCAATAGTTCAGCAACTTATTAATTTGCCTACAAAGCCATTCATGCAATCTAATGAAAGAAAACACTGACAGCTTGTTCATTTTACCTCAGCTTTTAATACAAGAGCCTTAAAGTACAGCAGCACTGTGGAGAGCATAGTAACCAACTCTGGAGTATTACAATATAATAGCTGCACTACAGTGTGTGTCAGAATCAGCTCAACACATCCTAGGCACAAGACATCCTGACCTGGACAATATTACCACAAGCTGGTAGATGCAGCTAGCACAAAACGCAAAATTCTGAAACACCATTTCACTCTGAACATGACCCGTTTAAATGTCAACTCAAAAAGGCCTAAAATGTGTGAGCAATCATGCGTGCAGTTAAGGCCCTTTCACATAGAGTACATTCAAAAAATAAATGAATAAATGCCTGAGGCACTTTCTGCTATCCTTGCTATTGAGTCTAAAACTTTTTATTGGTGCTTACCTATAGCTCTGGCAAGGTATCGAATGCTGTTGATGTTCTTCACCTCTGTCCTGACGCCCAGTGGCTCTCCGGGTCTGTGCACCGAGACGTTGGCATCCACTCTCAGCTGCCCCTCTGAGCAAAAAGAGGTAAAAAAGATGCACGCTGAGAGAGTTAAGTTTAGGTTTAGAAGTGTGGAAGCTTGGAAGCACAAGAGAAGGAGAGAGACAGAGAGTGATTTCCATACCAGACATGTTGCCTTGACAGGTGCCTAGAGCTTGCAGGATGAGCTGCAGCTCTCTGACAGCTGCAGCAGCCTCTTCTCCACAGCTCATCTCTGGCTCCATCACCAGCTCCATCAGACCTACACCTGAAGAGAGCAATGTTTCACATCTCTAGGGTGTGAAGTTCAGTGACAAACCCTTGCTTTGTTGATCAACCTTATATTCATTTTTCAAAAACAGAACATTATCAGTGCGATAGTATGACTCTCTAAACTTTTCCAGCTGCTGCTGCTGTCTGTCAATCATAAAAGCAAATTCTTAAAAATTGTTTAATTTCTTAATCAAAAGATGGTTTAGGAAAGTCAACCGCCAAATACCTGCTGTGACACGCTGGCAGCCCTCAGATCTCTCAGTGTTGACACATTATAAGGTTTTTCTTCCAATGACTTTTAAATATCAGTTCAGTGGTGGAGTAAACAGCTAATCATTAAGTAGTAAATATGCAGTAAATACAGTATTTGCTGGTGTCCATTGTTTTTTTAGCCATAGTTCTTGATATAAATAAATCAAGCAAAGAACGCTGTAGCTCAGTGACAGCTTTTAAATGGCATCAGGACAATCACAGGAATAAGCTGCCACTATTGGATGTAGAAGACAGATGAGCAGGACTGATTTATCATTGATTTTTTTCATTGAGCAGACTATTGCTCTGTATTGCTACCTGCTCTGTTGAGGTCTATGAGTGTCTGGCTACGGACGTCATCGTGGAGACTCTTGCCGCTGTCCTGTTCCAGCTGAATCTGTTTGATGGTCACATTTTTTCTCATCACCTGGTTCCTCTTTTTCCCTCCAAGGAGGCTGTAAGTAAGCACGCCATCTACTGCAATTGGCCACCGTTGTTGAGTGATCTGGTATCCAGCCTGAAACAATTCAATACAACAAAATTCAATAAAACAAAAAACATAACCTTAAAACATACCGTAGCTTACTGTGTGATCAAAAGACAAAAGGTGATTTAAGTGACCTTTGATTGTTGGTGACAGTCAGGGCTGGTCTGAGTATTTCAGAAACTGCTGATCTATTTCAGAAACTGCTGATCAACAACGACTCTTGATGTCAGAAGAGAATGGCCAGACTGCTTTTATTCAACAGTAACGTATGCATAAGAGCATCTCTGAGTGGATAGCACATCAAACTATGACGCGAATGGTTTCCAGCCAAATGGTAGCAGAAGACCACACTGGGTGCCATTTCCTTACAGCCAAAAAACTGAAACTATAATTCACACAGACTCACAAGTCAAAACTAGACAACAGAGAAATGTAAAAATGTTCCCTGTTCTAATGAGTCTAGATTTCTGCAGTAACATAAGGATGGTAGGGTCAGAATTTGGTGTAAACAACATGAAAGCATGGATTCAACCTTGGTGATGCAATGGAGTCGACACACTTTGGTCCCCTCAATGCCAAGTGAGCATCGTTTAAATGCCACAGTCTACCGGAGTATAACTGCTGAGTATGTTCATCCTTTTATGACCACAGTGTACCAATCTTCAAGCAGGATAGCCATGTCACAAAGCTCAAGTCATCTGAAACTGGTTTACTGAACACGAACAGTGAGTTTCCTGTAGTCAAAGGTCCTCCACAGTCACCAGATCTCAATCAAGTAGACATTTGGGATGTAGTAGAATGGGAAGTGCTCAGCATGCATGTGAAGCCGACAAATCTCAGGCAACTGTGTCATGCCATCATGTCAATACGGACCAAAAATCAATATACCTTAATAATAGAAGCAATATACCTTTAACTGAGGAATGTTTCTGACACCTTGTTGAATTGGTGCCATGAAGAATTAAAGCAGCTCTAAAGGCAAAAAAGGGTCCAATCCAGTACTAGCAAGGCATACCTAATAAATTGTCAGTGAGTGTATATGTGTTTAAAATAGGAATTCCATCTCCTTTTTAACTGAATAAATATATGATCCTTCAGTTTGTTGAGCAAAAACATCCTTTTAATTGAAGAAGAAAGACTGTTATGTGAAGTCTTGCAGTAAAGTAGAGTTTTTGCAGCATCATGGGGTATGTGAAGGTCTGGCGGGGCGCGTCAGTCAGACACGGTGATTGGCTCGGCTGTCATAATGCAGAAGGAGCTGGCATTTCACTCAAGGTTTCTGCTCACAAAAGCACAATATTTTATGAGCTCCTCTATTCCTAGAAGAACCTGCTGCCCCATGTGTATTAATTTCGACATTACCACGGCAACCACATCACAAGACCTAAACATTAATCATACTTATGCTAAGGAGACTGAGAACGTGGGAGAAGAGATTGGGGGGGCTGTTAGTCACCGGCTTTTTGTACAATGGGCCTGATCGACACAATCAATCATCTGCACAACTCCCCCTTTTAAAAGAAATGGGAAGAAAACAACACAAGACTCATGGGGATGTTCTTTTTCAATTTCTGCTCCTCTTGGTGGATTTGATCTGTAAATCTGCAAGATTTTGGGACTACTGTTGCAGCTCATCAGAAATCCCACGTTTCCTACTTAATCTTTTCACGAGTTTTGTCTCTGGTCATTGAAAATGACAATTTCTGCAGGCGAAATCGCGACCACGGCCTTACTGTAAATTAGGGAGCATTTGAATAAGTGGAGACCATTTACATTTCCTGCATAATAAATCAGCTGCTTTTTGGATGAGCCATGCTTGCTGTTAACAGCATCCTTGTAGCCACATTAAGCTTTGGCAATTACTCTGTGACAGCACACGGAGCCCTAATGAGCACTTCCTGAGACTCTCACAGATGCATGTCTGCTCACACGCCGTTTCAAGCAGGATCAAACGTACGCGCGCACTTTCAACTCTTTTCCACATTGTGAGCCCCTGAGTCATTTTCTGACTCATTCCAAAGTCTAAACAAACAAGACTCAGTCGGTCGTCTAATTCCTCGCCCCTGCACACCGATGTTTTTCCTCAGCTACCCCGCCGAGGTCACAAAGACATTTCATTTCTCTCATTAAACACGAGTCAAAGCTTCAATGGCCAGGCCATGTCTGTTTATTTGGAAACTTAATATCTCAAGGAAATTGTAATTATTTAGATGAGCGTGGAGCTGCTGAGGCATGTTATTAAAGGGCTGTTAAAAACTTTATATATGTGCCTTGCCTGCCATTTCAATTCAATGAAGGAATGCTGCTCGGACAGCGGCATTAATCATTTAATGAGCAACTGTGGTGTTTTACAAAATGCAATCAGGGATTTCTAGTGGAACATATCAATAATGTACAATGCAATTTACAAATGTATTTTTCAAGGGCGGGATAATTTCTCCCTCGATCCTGCTCCTCGTCTGGTTTTTACGAGCACAGACTGCACTCAAACTTTTGGTCCAATGTGAAGAATATTCCATCATCTGCATAATTAAAGCCACTCTGACTCTGAGATTGTCAAGCTGCTTCACTGAGACAGACCACCCTCTGTAAGCAGCTGTGAGAGTAATGGAAACTAAGTGATTATAAAGCAGACTACACTAGGTATTTAAAACATCAATAAGGCTTTGGGATAAAATCTACTGGCACGAGTTCTCAAAAGAAAAATAATAATCTTAATCCTGCCATGTGTGTTAAGGATGAATCTAAAGGAGATGATGCAAAGTTCTGCAAACACGCAAGAAAGCGAGAGGAGCCCAACAATAATCCCTGCGCTTCTGGAGGGGATTTTGCTGGAAGACTGATGAACTTTGAGGGGAGACAATGTATCATTTACAACAGTGAAAATATGCACTGTTGCCACAAAACCAGTCATTCCCTTAAAATTAAACGGGAGAACGTCAATCTGTAAAGATCTGCATATAATGGAAGTTCTCCATCATGCTTATTCAGTCACATTTGCACACAGTAAAGTCAAGTTAGATCACAAAGTAAATAAATAAAGCCACCAGCTAAAGTTTTTGTGTTTGTTGCTTGCTACTTCAAGAAGGTACTCTCCATAATCCACATCTTTGAGCAGTTTCACTGAAATATGGTACACTCCAAAGAAAAAGAAACTTTTATTTAGTCCATAATTACCCTCCTCATTACTTCGCCCAAAGCTCTGTTAGCGAAATGTCTTACCAGGGCAGACTACACTCTGAAAAAAATATGAAATGTAAAAGTCTCTTACACCTTTCTTTTGAGAAATTTCTAGCTTTATTAGCGGGAGGTCTCTGTTGGGTAAGTCACTGTAGAGCTCCCATGACATTTTGTCTTTTCCATCCAAGCCTTAAAATGTCATTCATAATGGCAGTAAAATTACCCCAGGGCTACTGAAGGGTTGAGAAACCTTTCCATGCAAGCACTCCATTACAGAAAGCAAAGTGAACATCACTTGGGCAAGACAGTTTAATGGAAATATCACCGTTAAAGAGGGTTTTTTTTGGGTGGGGGGGTATCTCTGCCGGTGTTGCTACTATTCAGCGTATACATCTGGCCGTTAGATATTTAAATACTGAATGCCCTGGTCCCCTGTAACCTTCTCCTGTGGGGGCCACACCTGCGGGGAATGTTTAGCAATCCTCCTCACCTTCTTTCGTGTTCTCTCTAACACGTCCTGTTTTTTTAATTTTATTTTAAATAATATGTTTAATCTGACATTCATTTATTAAGTTTTCTTCTCTCACTTCAAGATAAACAGTTTATTGTTCCCTGTTTTTCTATTTATGCATTACTTTGCATGGCAAAAACACACCACAGCATATAGACATTCAGCAGTCAACTGTAACATAAGAACACGCAAAAAAATATATACAAATGACATGTTAGCACCTGCAGTCATGAAGACCTTGTCTCTTTTGTTTCCTTCTTTTCTGTTTTTAAGTCAATCCCCACAGAATCCCATGTTTAAGTGCAGACGAGATGAAAATTAGCACCGCCAAGTCTGAGTGTCTAATCCAGGTCAAGGTGCAATTACTGAGCTAAGAGCTAAATTGTTTGCTTTGCGAGGGGCGGCGGGGCTATTTGACACCTTTCAAAGTCCTAGTTACTGAATTGGCTACATTTGTGACGTTGATCTCTATTGAGTGGAGTGAAAATCTAGGAACTTTAATTTGTGTGATGCTTAGCAGGTATCTGTGTGTATGTTTGTTAGATGCCCTCTCCTTCGAATATGGGCTTCAAACCAGCAGCATGAAGGCAGCCAACATGCTAACAAAATCTCCAAGCAGAGCTTCAAGAAACTTATGGGTGACATCGCAGTGGCTGTGTCCATTATTTTTTACATACAGTCTGTGAGTTTAGCACACATCCGAACTTTATACTGCTACAAGTTTTGGTTTGGCTGGATCCGTTCTAAACCTCTGCTAAACCAGAAGCTAAGTGGAAATGGCAAGAACTGGCATTTTTATAGTGTTTTTCCAGTCTTACTGAAAGCTATATACCTTTAATTGCACATTCACAGAGAGCTTTACTTTACATACTTTAAGATGGACAATTTACCATAACATGCATGTTTTTGGACTGTGCAAGGGAACCAAAGGAAACCAAAGGGGGCACATGGAGAACATGCAAACTCCACATAGAAATATTGTAAACCCCAGCCTGGTGTCAGAATATTAGTTACACTGACTTGAATATGAATATTACCTTTTGTATACTGGATGTATAAGCAATCAATGACTGCTATATAAGGATAATTCTGTTGTGTTCATGACATGTTTTTCTTCCTGAGAGGGCTAAAAGAATAAATAATGAATAGACAAAGAAAGACAAAGAAAATAAAGTAGTTACTACTGCTTTAAGAAGGGGTGTTCAACAGTAACCATATGGATCGTTTCAATTAGGAATGAGATAGCCAACATTACAAAACACAAACATCCACTTTAAGAAAATGGCTGGTAGCCAATATCCAAATAGAGCCCATTATTGGTTAATGACTGGAGATCATTCAGCCTCTACTCACCCAACTATTTTACTTTCACTATTTAATTTACAATTTATATTATCAGCTCACAGTTAATAATATAAGTTATGAATCTGTGCAGTTCCATCCAGTTACTTTATGTATGGTTTCTCCAATTACGATGATGACTAAAATTAAGTAAATAAAAGAGAGCAAATTATCAGCATGGAGGAGGCAATGACCTGTGGATAATAAAAAAAATTGAAGTGCACTGAAGGAAATGAGCCGGCAAGTTAAAAGCACTGGTCATTTTCAGTGTTATTTGTCTGCCTATGTGGGGAAAACACTACTTTTTGCTGCTTCTGCAAGACTTGCTCACCATTTAAATTAGAGCTCACGGCTGGGAGAGTTCATCGGAACAGTTGTGATGGAAAGGCGAGAAGCAGATGAGCACAGCTTGTATAAAAGTCAAAGCAAGGAAGCAGCGTGGAGGATGATAATGAGTCCTGTCTCATAGATAACCCCTGTCTCCTGTGCTATCACTCTCCGTCCTACTGATTCCTAGATGCTGCACAGAAAGTGACAACAGAGGACAGGAAGACAAGAACTTACAGGGAGGTCAGCGTAAAAGTAGTGTTTCCTGTCAAAAAGCGACTTCCTATTTATGGTGCAGCTGAGAGCCAGCCCTGTCATCACTGCTGCCTCAACGCAGCGCTTGTTCAGAACCTGGGAACACACAGGGACATTATGGGGACAGGTGATCTGACAAAGAGAAAGTTTTAAGACTGACAGGTTAAGTTTTTTCTAATCACATCAAGCTTAACTTACAGGTAACGTGCCGGGTAAGGACGCATCGAAGAATGACACCAGTGAATTCGGAGGAGCTGAGAAGCGAACAGGAGCGCCAGAGAACAGCTTGGTTCTGGAGTTAATCTGAGCATGAATTTCCAAACCCACCACGCTGACCAGCCGCTGGGGAGCACTGAGACACACGGTACAGAAGCAAAAAACATGAATGAAAATTCAACTACACAGGTGGGCTGTATTTGTGTACTGTGGCAAAGGAAAATACAATCTGGCTTAGAGGTGTTAAGGAAATGAGCTGATTTTGTGCGGGTTATGGGTATGAAGTGTGTTTAGATGCCTACAATTACACTTTATAATTGGCAGTGCTTTTGATGTACACTGTTTTCTCACAAAGGAAGCAAAAGCACAAAAGAAGTTTAAAAAGAAGAAGAAGTAGTTGTGTCCTTTTCCAAAGAGTTTGCAAGGACATCTTCCCAGATGGCTCTGAGACTGCGCTCAGACAGTGGGACCTTCTAAAAGCAGAATCCACCTTGAAAGCCCTTATTCTGTCAGGTCATATTCTGCTTTAATAATATATGTTCAATAATCTATGCAGAAACCTGTGTTTTGTTTTGTTTTGTTTACAGGTGTTGGCAAATGAGCCAGAAGCTGAGCTTGGAGACTAAAACTTAACTTGAGCCCAAAAACTTTATTCTGATTTAAAATTTGACCCACAGGAAAAAAATGTGGGTCAGCTGCAAGTTACACAACTTTATGAAAATACACTTGCTCAATCCATTAACGACAACTTTCTGGTCCCGCTTAGAGTTTCTTGGTATCCTGACGATATGAAAGTTAAGCTAATCTTCAGGCACTGAGGATGTTTTATCAATTATCTGAATGAAATATAATCCTAATAGAGAGTAAATAATAATCTTCTTTGTAATGGTGGCTGCAGGAATTCATTTTGTTTGTATCTGTGACCACTGAAAAAACTGGTAGGAAAGCTCGGTGTCTGTGCCACAACAGATATTCTGCTCAGGTAGCACTTTGACATTCAATTCAGTTCAATTCATTCAGTTTTACTTATATAGTGCCAAATCACAACCACAGTTGCCTATGTTGTAAAGATGCTATAATAATACAGTAGTTATGGAAATTGCATTATGTTGTTACCTTGTGTTGGATCTGTCCTGGAGATCCTTACTTGAACGATTAAACTTTGAACTGTATATTTGTGGGTGAATCAAGACTCTGAGCAAGCTTCAATTTACTTGACTACATGGAAGAGAAGAACGGAAGCACGAGGAGACCCGAAGGTCCTGACCTCGCTGACCCGTCTCTCTGGTCTGGTCTGCCTCTCTCTCTCTCTCTCTCCGACTCCGCCCCCATGCAGTCAGCTTTTATTGACACACAGAATTGGCAACACCTCCATTGTAAACCACTCCCACAAAGTCGTAAACATAGTGTTAACAAAAGCCCTGTGTGTGTGTGGGTGTGTCTGTGGCGCGCGTGTGCGTGTCTCTTGTGTGTGTGGAAATCTCAAATGACTGTCATAAAACCCCCTGCAACTTATGGTTTAACACAGATGTAAAAGTCAGGAAGTAAAACATCTCTTATCTTACATGAAACAACCTTAACTTACCCCAGCCATCTGGCAGAAGGTTAAGGGACAAAGGAATCTAAAGAATTTCTTTGTTCTTACAGCTAAACTAAGGTCTTACAGCTTAATATATACAGCAATAATCAGAATAATGACAATATTAAACAATTTACTCTAACACCTTGATTTAATATCCTAAAGGAGTGTGACTAGTACATAGTGGACTGATATTGTGTAGTTTCTCTCAGCTGAAAGATGCACGCAATCCTAAAGAACTTCTCAGCGATGAAAAGCTCCAAATGTCTGTCTGCATCAATCTGTTTAACTCGCTGCATTCTGTTATTCAGACACAGACTGTATTTGATGTATAATACACTCCACAACAGTAACATGATTTCTGCTATAGATGCAAGAGGCTTGGTGAGCGTCCTGAATGAAAGGCTCCATATTGTCTTATTCTGTCTCCACGTAATCTTTGCATATTGCACCACATGTTGATGTCATCTTTTATTACAGTGTTGTCACCATGGCACGTGGATAACTTGTCCCTACAAATGACTCTATGGACAAAGCACACAGACTGCTGTCTGCACTGTTGCTCTAACCCTTTGAAAAGCTAAATACAACTCATAAAGACAACATAGCCTATGCTCAGCAAAAGGCACCCCATGGTATCACCGGGTCTCTAAATGCCCTCCTTCATTACACCCATGAACTGTCCCTCCCCTCCAAGCACTGATGTAATAAAAATATGATGGTTATGTCACACGATGTATGTATATATATATACGATAGATATATGTATATGGACTTGACTCTCTAACTTTGTCACCAAAATGTTAAACTTGAACTTCTTCACCTCTCTTGAAGGTTGTCCTTTGCTTTGGTTGACCCCAACTTCTTTACCTCTGCTTCCTGCCGTTTTACTGTTGCACCTGCTGTCCCTCTCTTCCATGCACACGTTTTATTTTCTCTCTTAGGTCAAGCCCTAAGAAAATCTTTGCACCGTTAGCTCAGCCACTAAACTGGCTTCGGTTTGTCATACCGTCAGCACCGCACAGCAGAGTGGCGCAGCGGAAGCGTGCTGGGCCCATAACCCAGAGGTCGATGGATCGAAACCATCCTCTGCTATGTGTAGTTTGCCGAGCCACGAGATAAAGCTTATACTCCATATATATTTAGCATAGACTAATAAGCGTATATTAATATGTTCCGCCAGATTAATGTATAATATTCGGGCCGCATTTTATTGATGAAATCGCCAATTATGGCGCATACCCAGTAACGTTAATTTGTCTGCAGTGTTTTTCAGGCTGACACCTGAAGGCTGCCGTTAATGACTTTGCTCACTCGGCTGCTGTTAATAAGAATAGCCGAGAGAGGTATTATCACAGCTCAACACCAAGGCTACATGCAGGTTAGAGACGATAAACACGCACACACAATAGCCCAGCACCCTTTCTTACCTTGTTGCCCCCTGCGGGAGTTGAGCGTGGCACTGTGGGCGTGAGGTGCTCACGGCCCTCACTGCGTATAAAGGCTTTGGACACAAGACTGATATTTGTTTTATATTATTGAGCAGCTCACTTGCTGCAACACAGGACGCAGCCATGTTGGTGTCGTTGCTCTGACAAACACGGGAATTGTAGTTTTTTGAAAGTGGCAATTACTATGTAGTGCTACGCCTACAGCTTGTGGTTTAAAACTACAAGGCCCAGTTTTGTGAGTTTTCTAGCTTCCGCCTAAAGGGGCGTCATTTCCGCTTTGAGAACTGGCGGGACTTCTTCACCAGATAGGAGGGCTGCGGATTGTTTACAAACCTCGGAGGTTGTTTAAACGCACAGAAAATGATGGCAACAAACGGAAAGGACGCGTGTGGGGTCGAAGAAGAAGCGCACACAGCTGCGATAAACGGAGATGGCGCAGAGGCGTCGCTGCAGTCGAAGCGGCCGCAGAGGTTCACCTTCAGCTCCGAGCCCTCCATAGAGGATATTCGGCGCATGCAGGCCGACTTCACGGACGAGCGGGACTGGCACCAGTTTCACCAGCCCCGCAACCTTCTGTTGGCCATGGTCGGGGAGGTGGGCGAGGTCGCAGAGCTCTTTCAGTGGAAGGGAGAGGTGGCCGAAGGCCTGCCGGACTGGACCGAGACAGAGCGCGAGCAGCTGGCGCACGAACTCAGCGACGTGTTGATCTACCTCGTGGAACTGGCCGAGAAGTGTCGCGTGGACCTCCCGCAAGCGGTGCTCCGTAAAATGGCTCTAAACCGACTGAAATACCCCGCCAGCAAAGTGCAGGGGTCGGCCAAGAAGTACACAGAGTATAAAGATTGATGGAGGAGAGCGGGGGGGGGGAGTGTGTTTGCTGGAACTGCTGCTCTGTTTAACAAGGACGAACGCTGCACAATCACAGCTCGGTTTAAATGACATGTTCTCAGTTTACATATTAGGAAACCACAAAAACCTTTAACTGTTGTGTTATCTGGGAGTCGTCCGAACTCAAGGAAAATGTTGGCTTTTACTGAAGTTCACTTTTAAGTCGTGAGTTTTAGTCTGACCTTCGCCTTGCCTAGGTTAGTGTAAGGTGGGAGTTTTTTTTTGTCACTAAACATCTTAAGTTATTTAGATTGGCTCCGGTGTAGGAGTGTGCCAGCGGATCTTAGACAGATTTTAATCCGTGTCAAACTGACAGTCTTGTCTGTCTTTTTTTTTTTTTTCTCATCCAAATGTATTAGTATATTC
>VURO01018538.1:0-24722 GCA_015108175.1 Pelvicachromis taeniatus | reverse complement strand
TCAGTATATTCAGATTCTGATGTTTTTGTTTTTTTTTTAAATAATTTTTTTTTTATCACATTTTGTCACAAGTAAAAGTTGAGTCTCGGTCATGTTCTCACTCATTTGTCAGCTGTTTTGCGTTTTTAAAGGATGAAACTGGATTGATAATCAGTTAACCAACCTGCAGTTGATTAAGCCGTTTTGTACCTTAATGTCAGCTCATCTTGGTGTCCACTTTGTTTGCTGATTTCTGAATCTGCTGTGTTTCCAAATGTCTTATTATTCATGTAAAGAAAAGTTACATCTATAAACCAGGACATTTGTATTTGGGCTGTAATAAAGTGCAGTTACAAGCCATCCATTTGTAAAACAAACTTCTTACTAAAACAGTGTAATTATGTGGAAGTGTCCCACATTCACATGAAAACGGTATGGTTAAGTGAAGTAAGGCTATTTTCATATTTGAAATTGTGTATTTATAGCACTGTGCAAAAGTCTTGAGCCACCCTTAATTTCTTAATAGTTTTCTGTTTATTTAAACATTAAATATATGGAAATTCCACATATAAGACAAAAACAGTTTGTGTAATTCTACCAGCCTTAATGTCCATGTTTGGTGTGATCGTCTTTATTTTTCAGCACAGTCTGAACTCTCTAAGGCAGCTTTCTTGTCATTTTTTTTTAAGTAGTCTTCAGGAATAGTTCTCCAGGCTTTTTCAAGGACATTCAAAGCTCTTCTTTGGACATTGGCTGCCTTTTGTTGTGTTCTCTGATCAAGATGATCCTACACTGCTTTAATAATGTTGAGATCCCTGACTGATAAATGTTCCATTGTGTGTTTCTCTATCCAGATATGCTTTTACTACATTAACAGTGTGTTTGGGATCATTCTCATGCTAAGAAATGAAGCTGTTGCCAATCAGATACTTTCCAGGTGTATCACGTAGTAGATAGATATAATTTTTATTTCAAACATGCAGATATAATTGAAATAATAACGGGGAAAAAAAACCCCAACAAAACTTAACAATCATCAAGTTCTCATGTATGCATATATGGCTACAGAATGCATGTGCTCGAAAAGCAATCAAAATCATATTCTACTTTTCTGCGTTCATACATCAGTTTTGACAACATCTACCACACCACTGGCTGAAATGCAACCCCAAACCATGACAGCCTCTACTGTATTTTACAGATGGCTGTTTTTTTGTCAGCAACTTTTTTTAAAAGGCTAAACCTACTAAATCTAAACCAAATGAAAGACTAAAAAAAAATGCTACTTCCCTTTTATTTTGCAGAGACTGAGAGCTTTTTTATTTAACATACTTCTGGCTAAATGGATTTACAGTCTTGTTCACCTACCACTTCACTATGCTGGTAGTTTATTTTTTTTCCCATATCTAATTTAAATCCGCATTTTTTTCAGGAATCAGGGGCTACAAAAGTGAATCTCTTGTTATATTTATGCACGCAAAGAAGTAAAATGCATCTGGGTACTCAAGAGAGAGGCATTTAGTGTAACGCTGAAGCGAACGTCTGATTTTCTTCGTTTGATGTGCTCCGAGATGCAAACATTGCCATCAGCTGTGTATACTGGTGTTCAGCCGGAAGAATGAGTCATCCACAGGCTCCAAAGGAGAACAGCCATGCATCAATAAGATGCTGCTGTATGCGAGCTGAGCCTCACTTCAAAGTAAACAGCTTTTTTTTGCAGCTTCTGTGATATAGCTTTCCACTCTTAAAATAGGCAGTTGCCCATTTCTGGTGGTATGCATTTGAAAACTGATATGAAAACTTCTCTCTCCTTCATGTTATTTGCACATACAACTTCTTTATTTGAAGTGAAAAGTTGAAAAAGAAGCAAGTGTTGTGTTTGTTTCTGCGTTAATCAAATGAAGTGCAGAGCTACCCTAATTTGTTGTACATCATAACTCCCACACTAGTGCGAGTTTTGCTCCTCAGCTGAAAGTGAAATCCTTTTGCGTTTCATCCAAAACAACAGGCAGAGCAGACAGCAGACGTATGTGCTGCACAGGGAACATCATTGCACAACAGCAGTTTGCTCTTAAATGGATGATCGTGACACTTTGTAGGTGCTATCACAATATTCACCGTCTAGATGAATGCCAGCCAGGTAGCAAGCTGCAATTACAGCTGTCTCAGGAGGGTTAAATGTAGCCATTTTAAGCCTACCCCCTGTTTTACCTGCAGGCTTCTGCTGTGCTGTTTCTCTGAGACCACCTTATGGAGAGAGTTTGTAAGAAATCTTTACTTTAAAAGGCCTTGTTGCCTGTGAAAAGACTGGAACAGAATGCGAGCCTTCCCACAGTAGTGTTCACCATCAAATTATGGTTTACATGAGGTTTAGATATAAAATAAGACTTTCTACGTCTGTCTCTGTTTTTTGAATATCCTGATCAAAGAACTATTCTTAAATGAACATTCACTTGTTTTTTAATCTTTTTAAAAAAATTAAATCTCTCAAATAAGTCGGTGTCTATAAATATAAGCAATAGCACGTATAACACTCGTCTTTATGTTTCTACCCCTTGGGACTTAATCTTTTTCCAGGATGTGTAGTGGCCAATATTAGCAAAAATTACAAGTTAATTTACTTGCAGCCACAATTCCTACTGAAACTATGCACACCAGTTTCAGGATGTTACAGTCGGGTTGTGGATTTTGATACTTTCCAGGAAGCAGAAGGTCTTTTATTTTAGAGCCATGTGTACCCACACAGAAAAGTAACAGGAAAAAAAACCCTCATTGTAAACATTTACAGTCTAAATGTATTGTGCAGGATAGCGTATGAGACTTATACAGTATTTCTTATGTCATAGTATAAGATGCTTATATAAGATAAGTTTCCTGCTCTTAGATTACAGGAGCAACACCTGGTGTGGTCTTCTGCTGCCACAGCCCATCTGCTTCAGTGTTCTATTCATTATATGCTCATTAATGCTCTTCTGCATATCTTGGTTGTAAGTGTGAATCAGGCAACCACATAGAAGAAATAAAACCTAGCGCAACTAAAATACATTGCATAGATACATCCATGCTCCTTCAACTTTCATCCACGTGCCAGGCAGGACACTGAGCTGAGCCTCTGACTGCCTACCTGTTGGCACTATGTTACAGTTTGCACCTCACATGATTTTGGAGAAAAGCATCTGTTTGTATAAAATATTTAACATAATTCGCTTATGAAAGCCTGCGGTGCCACATATGGAGGCTAATCTACCAGAGCTTTCTGCATGCTAAATATTTGTTGGAAACCAAAACAAATGAGCTCCATAGAAAATTAAAATACTAACATTTCTTCATAAGTTGTCATATATGAATGTTTTATAAGGTTTTTTTTTTAGCCTCCATGCTTTGAAGGCTGCAGTAATTGGAATAGCCTAGAAATCCCCCAAATCTTTGTAAGTCCTTAAGACCTTAAGTATACTTAAGAACTAATATGTAATGGTGGATTCCATTCACTGTTGATAAGTGTACTTCATGTACCCTCTACCCGCCGTTTGATGGAAGCTGTATTTTTAAAGCCAAAGTGGGCAAATGGCTTGGAAACGCTACAAATACATCAAAGTTCTCCGGGAGCACAAACCATCTCACAAGTGTCACAGTAAATTACATGCTTGCAGGCAGGGTTTGTATGCTTGGACTGCTCCGAACCACACAACAATAGCAGGCCGACAAACTGTATCGACGTCTCTGTTTGTTGGTGCATTTGTCTATGTGTTGCACTTCTTTGACTTAAAAGTGGGAAATGATTGTACACCTGTTATCTTGCAGTGCAGACTCGCGTCCTTCTGTGTGCTTATACGCCACTCTTTAAAAACGTTATAATTGTTGCTTGAAAGCAAGCTGAGGGGGAGGCTTTTGGTACCCTCGTGTCTCCGTATTTTGAGAAAGAAATCAGATGGTTCCTATGGTACTGTGCCTTGTTTGAAGATGGCACTGGGGGCATAATTACATTTAAGACTTTTGATGACTTAAATCTTAAAGATTTTCTTCTTCTTGTTAACAGTCAGCTCAGCCGATACCATCGGGCCTGCAGTTGATTGTTGTGAGTTTCAAAGAATTGTGGGACATCTAGTTGTTCATGCTCAAACAGATAAGCTTTCAAAGAGACATTTACTTGAGTGAACGTATTTATTTTTTTGTGTGAAAAGGCTTTGGTTTCTCGCTTTCTTTGTGGCCACTTCCTCCTCCTTTTCACTATCTGAGTCTCTCACACACACAGGCGCTCTTTTATCCTGTCATAGAGACAGCAGTGGGAGCTGTCAGATCTCACACAGTGGGGTTATCCAGCAGCAGGGGTTCACATCACATCCTCCATACACATGTACACGCAGACGCACACGTACCGAAGCACACAGAGATTCTTTCTTTAACCATTGCTAATGGATAGCCACGATTTCTTCCCTTTTGTGTGCTTTAGCCACAGACAATCATGTCCTGAATACCCCAAACGGATCCATTCTGAGCATCGACTCCATGCCACTTTTCTTCCTTTTCATCCAGACCAAGCAGCTGAGCCAATACAGCAATGGAACAAGTCTAATTTCCTGCCAACAATTAAACATTTATATGAGCGCCTTCATGGTTTACAGTCAAATCTATCTTTATTGTCTGCATGGGGGCATTTGGTTCCAGGCTGTCGCTTATTGTAGACTGCTAAAATATTGCGCTTCCCCTTTCCACATTGTATAAATTACATACATACATGTGTATATACTGCACAATTTACATACCTTAATACCTGTCATTTCAGAGACCAAGCATTGAGACCAAGAGGAGAGAAAACCCATTAGGCAGCTTTTTCAAATATGCCTCTTTTTTGTGGAACGCGATTACTGTATTATTACTGGCTTGACTTACTTAGACACTTCAGGAACAGAGCAGTTTTTATTGTTATTAGTAAAATGTGCGCTTTTCCTTATACGACTAGTCCAAATATCTTACTTTTCCTTATGATAAAGTTTCTTTAAAAGTAAGCCAAAGCATTCAGGTGGGGCCATCAAGTCTGAGTAAAACTGCGACTGAAGATCAAAGTTCTCTGGAAAGCAAATAAAATACATTAATTAGAATAGAGCTATTAAAATTTAAATAGAGCTAATCATCATATTTTGTTAACCAAATCCAGCAGGTAAACATGGCATGACTGTGAGCTTGCATGGCATGAGGGTGGAGTGGTTTGCATGTTCTCCTTGAGACTGCGTGGGCTCCGTCTGGTTAGCCTGGCTTTCTCCCACAGTCCAAAGACATGCACATTAGTTTAACTAATGGATTCAGTGCAATCTGGATGTGACTCGCTAAAATGTGACTTGAGAGGTTAGTATGACTAGAAAAGCACTATATACATGCAAGTACATTAAGTTTACAGTTTTTTTATATCACATTTTGAGAAACAGCACAGTTCCTGTTCCAGAGTTGATGTTAGAGCCCAGTCTGGTTGGCCAGTCTTTGTACATGTTGTTCTGTATTTGCTGATATAAACATTTTAAAAAAAATATACGGATCATAAGGCAAATAAAGATGTATGGGCTGGCTGAAATGCAGACACCACTTCTAGCCTCCCTCTGCTTTTCCAGTATTTCATAAGCCCGGCCTCCACCTGTAGGCTCTGATTCTCCTGTGGTGGAGTTTATCACTGTCACTCCCCTGTCTCCTCTCTGCTGAGCTCGGCGTTTGCTTGCAGGGAGTGTCTGTCTCAGACACCAAATAAACTCATTACTGCTCTGCATCCATTTAACAACACATCAATTCCAGATGCAGGTGGCTGACTGAATTCCCTTTGCTTATTTGCTGCGCGCTACTGTATCATACTTATGTATTTAACTGCATTCAGTTGTTCAGTCAAAACACTGACTCCACTCCAGGCCTCCCATGATCCGTGGTGATCTGCTTTATTGTTTTGCAGTAGATACTTTGGTTCGTTTCTATGCTATGGTCTGTTGTCTTGTATGGTTCATTGTAGTTCATAGCCATAAACAAATTGCCTTCTTGCGGCAAAATATAATGCAAAATGGGCTGAACTGTGCTCAACTAGAACTAATAAACAAATGAATGAACTTTATTTACAGGGCAGTTTCCGACTATGCCATTTAGAGATGTGATGCAGATGATGCCCGCTTTTTTCTTTAGTAATGAGTTTCAGTGTAATGTCAGGAAACTGTCCTGTCTAGCAATGAGAGGTAACTGAAATGATGGTGATGGTGGGAGACGGTGTTGGCAGGTTTTGTTAAAACTCCTATTTATTTAAATCGAGTTCTACAAAGCTCGGAAAATGAGCCGGCTAGTGAAGTGTGAAACTGATGAGCTAATGCTGTTGGTTTGAATGTGCGATTGTACAAACTCGTTGTGAGAAGTGCTGCCACCAGCGCGCAGGTTTTAACAGACTTGATTGCCACTATCAGCCCAGACAAGTGCAGCCCGGCAAGCTGTTCGGCGTTCCTCGACAGAGTGTGGAGATGAGCTACAGCCACAAAATAAAGCAGTTTCTCTGCTTGACAGTTCTCCATCATCATAGCTCTTCTCCATCTGAATTGATAAAAAAAAAAAAGCTTAAATGATTAACTGCATATCTCGGCTCTTTGTGTGAGATATTGCTTAAGCCTGAAGACCAATTGTGGTTGTATCTGGTGCTCACAGTAGGTAATGGTTAATCTATTATGCTAATATTATTGCAGAATTTATGCCGAGTACATCAGAGCGACTCTTCTTGGATTTACATTCATCTTTCAAAAATGAAAAGAAAAAACAGAGAATGGATGAAGCAACCAGATGGTCTGTGGTTCTATGAAAACGTCTATTTTTGTCTACAGCTGGGTCATGAAATCCCAGAGGGTTCACCAAGGTGGTGAAACTACATTTCTACTGACAGAAACACTCGAATGTCTGCTCCTTTTGTCATCTTTGGCTGTGTCAGGTAGACATGGAGCAAAAACACACACAAAAAAAAGAGGATCAATGCATCTTTATCTGTAGCATAAATAAGACAGGCCAACCGAGCACAGGGTTTCATGAAACTAAAGCCTAAGAATTTAACACAGCTGAAACTTAAACAGCGAATAAAAGTGAAGCATTATCCTCACAAAGATTTAAAGGTTTTGTTGCAGAGCTACAGCACCGGATTGCATTAGGTTGCGCAGGTATTGCTGGTATTATGGCAAACCCCTGTAGATAGTTGACATTGTGATTTGCAGCAGGTGCCTAATGGTATGAAACCATAACTGTAAAACATCTGACAGATGTATCTGGTGAGTGGTTAATAACGGGAATGATCAAAGAGCGACAGAACAGGCACAGACTCCATTCACATAATGGCCACAGGGAGCCAAGTGCAACAAGGCTAATGTGTGACAGTGAGAGGCAGGAAGATTGTCTTTTGATTGAGCCGTGCGGCCTTAAAAAACACTCAGGCCTAGCTCACATGCAGCGCTATTGAAACTATACAATTTTTTATGTAGAGTAAAGCATGTAAAACCGCACTCAGTGTGAATGTGTTTAAAACACACACACACGCACGCACGCTTGCACGCACACACACACAGAAAAGTATATCAATCACTTCAATGCGTCTATTGTAATATGAAGAGTAAAATAATATAATTCTTCTTTTGCCTTAAACCTTGAGTTATGTTGACAAGGGCACACAAGATATAAAAATGTTAGTACAGTACTGTGCAAAAGTCTTGAGCCACACGTCATCTCTTTGTTTTGCTAGGAAAATGGGAAACAGGTGCAGTGTAATTTGGCATACCTCGGCCTTTCCTCCCTGTTTGCCTCCCTTAAGGATGGCTGTCAAGAAGCTACTTTAATATGACAAGAAACAAAGTATAAAGAATCGAGGGGTGGCTCAAGACTTTTGCACAACATTGTGTCTAAAAATCATCCATCTCTTGGTAATTCCTTTGATCTTTGTTACTTAGCCTATGGCTTTCAGACAAAGTCAACGTCTTCCTGCTGAGAATTGAAGTTTATGTGTAAGTTCAGTAATGAAGAAATGTAATTTAGCCATTCAACTTCTAATTTCCCACGCTGTCAAACTCAATACTGACACCATTACTCTGCTTCAGTCATTTTCTGGCCTGCCCTCTCCAACCCAATCAGCCTATGGCCTCGGTGCTTTAAAACTCAGTGTCTCCTCCCCATTTCCGCCTCACTCAGTCAAGCCTCCATCTTTATCTTTGCCACCTAACTTCTAGTGCCTGGAAGGGCAGGGGGTTCAGTTTTGATGCTTTGATGTTTGGGTTTTTCAAATGTCTGTCCTTATTGAACTTTCATCTGAAAAAAGGCTCAAACAGACGGATATTGTTGTTTAAAGTAAATGATACTTAGAGTGTTGTGATTGGTTTATTTACTGGAGACTGTTTTCATTTACTGGTTTGGTAATCTTGTTAGATCAACATCACCAGTCCCAATTACTTTATGTGGGACTGACTTAAAATAGTGCCAATATTCAATATAATGGTAAACAACGGGGGTTTGTGGATATATGTTGTCGACAGGTTTTGGTAAACAACAGATGACCTCTGTGTAGTATTTCGGGCTTTGGCTACAGAGATAAATCTTAATAGAGTTTCGCCAATTTACTTTTAGAATTTGCTGACAAATAGAAAAATAAAGATACCTTTCCTTCCAGTACTAACAAATGCAGAGAGAGAGGTGGTGCCAGGGCAAATCTGGCTTGACATACATCTTTGATTTACATCCGGTCTGCCATCGTCTACTGTCACCCTATTCCTGATTTCCTGGCATGTCCCAACCCCAGCATTCTCAGCTCGACTGCTCCTAGAGGGCCTGCGTAGGAGTGATAGATAGTTACTAGTGACACCCCAAATCAGCCATAAAGTCTGATCAAAGTGCTGCATTGTTGGGCTGAAATTGGACTTGGGCTGGCTGCTGCAAGCTCAGTATGAGGGAAGTTTCTGTCCCTGTCTGGTCCCATTTCGAGCCCGGGATTTTGAATGATTCATCATAAGGACTGTGGAAACAACAAGGAAAAAGTTCAAATAGGGAGTGACAAATTCTTGGTTGAGACGTTTCTACCAGAGGGCACTGAGAGGTGTTGTTATTCAAATGCAGAGCTTAAGTCTTTGAACGCTCGATGGCAGTCATTTCTGTTCTGCCTAGATTTTCCAGTTCCTGCTTTTCAGTTTTCTTTTCTGTGCCCAGCACGAATCAGAAATAAGCACCTGACTTTTTATTTCACAGCCTGCCGTTGGAAAAAAAATCCCCCTTCATACTTCTGAACTGAAGTCGCACAGAGGCACTTCTATAAACCAAAGGAGAAAAGTGGCCGCTAAATTAAAGCTAAGCAGCCTGCATATGATCCTGCACTCCCTTACAATGTCCTCTGTTTCTAAGGACTGACTGAAGATACACGATACTCTCTGAATGGCATCCAAAGCTATCTCGGCTGTTGCTATGTTGGACTGTTGCTATGGAGTAGGGAGTCTTCCACACTCTCCTTGAGATGGACAGCTGGAGCCTCACCACAGGGAGGAGCCCTTTCTCTCTCTTCCTCCTGTGTGATCTTTCCAGAGAAGTCCAGTTTGAGGTAGTCAGTGGAGGGGGTTCCTTCTTCAAGGTGATAAAAATAAAACGGTGACTCACACATACAAAGACAGGAGGAAACTGACCAAGTTCAAGAAGTGACTCACGTATGCAAGTTTTGTAGTAATGCAGCAGATATTCACAGCAGCTCCCGACAGGTCGAGGCTGTTAATGCAGCACGGCTGGCTCTTTATTCCTCAGCTTTGTGAATGTTCAAATCTCCCCACGCCTTAGTTTATACATTTTAAAAGGCTTCGAACCACAGAGAGAACATCATTAAGCTTTTAATTTTACACAGAGGTTTGACGTACTGAAGGAACAACAACAAAAGTTTATTTTAGATGTAAAACGACAAATGGTTAGACGGCTGCTCAGGAGCTCGTACTGTCAAACATCCCGGGCAGCTGATGCTTTTTACTATAACATATTAAACAGAGAGTGTAATGATTAACAAGACTGCCTTCACTGGATGTTAAAAGAAAGAATTAGTTTTATATTCAGTTTCTACTGGACAGACAGTTTTTAACCTCCTAGCACATTTTGGGTTGTTTAAACCAAAATACAACATTCTGCTCTACAAGGGCCTGATATCCTCTTACGAGGACATTATACTGCCACTGTTCAATCTAAATTTAAAAAGTATGTCCTCATATGTGACTCTCATTTTTCTCAGAAATAAAAATCGGGTAAAAAAATACAAATCTGGTAATTCTTTGTTTTTACATTCATCAGGTCCCAATCAGCCCAAATACCAAAGATAAATTAAAAATGCATGCCATGAACGAGTTTGGGTCTTAGGAGGTTAAAGAGAATTATTATTTTAACGATCTTGAGTGTGATATATTGGAAATTGTATAGAAATATCACAAAGCTTCATGCTGGCTTTTTCATGTCATGTCTGCCATATTCAACTTTTCTTCAAAGGGATAGTGTGCAGTTTGTGAACTTGTCATAAAATATAAACTTTTGATTCATGTTTTTTCTTTAACTTTTGTGTACATGGATATAAAAAACCCTCATCACATACAATACTGTGAAGAAGTCCACTTTAGGAGGCTTCTGTTAGCACCGGCACGCCACAGGTCATTCACCAAAGAGAGAGGCGGTCCATCATGGGAGTGCAATTTGGGCTTTCATATGTTTTATTTCTACACTTTAGTTTTGTCACTGACAAACAGCTTTGCAGCACTGCATAAATGCCATTCTTTGTGTGTCATTCCAGGCCACAAATTAGACAAATTATTGCATCAATTTTGCCTTTTAATACGACAATTTAAATACATAAAGATCAAACACATGACAAGCAAAATGTGCTTGAAAGTGGCATAATGTGTTTTTTCCCCCATTCTGTGATTGATTATATTGTTTTGCCTATTGTGTATATCCTCTTTGCAGGTGTTATAACAAAACAGCAAACTGTAGGAGTATGATCCAGCATTTAACTTGTACTACAGCACATTGCAAAAATCTTGAGCCACCTTTTATTTTATATTTAAGTAAGAAATGGGAAATAATTGCAGGGATTTATTGAAATGTGTGCAAATATACATAGAAATACAGTATATAAAGCAAAAATAGAATTATTACAATTGCAACAACCTTGAAAGTTAAAACTTGGTATGAACACTTTTATTCTTTTCTCTTAGGAAAGCTTTCTGCTAATTTCTTTAAGTTGTCTTCAGGAATAGTTCTCCAGGCTTCTTGAAGGAAATTCAAAGCTCTTCTTTGGGTGTTGGTTTCCTTTTGTTCTGTTCTCTGTCAAGATGATCCCAAAGTGATTCAATAATGTTGAGGTCCGGGCTCTGATCCATGACTGATGGTGTTCTACTGCGTGTTTTTCTATCCAGGTATGTTTTTACTGCACTGGCTGTGTGTTTGCAATCGTTGTCATACTGAAGAATTAAACTGCTTTTTATGTCTGTGTGTTTTTTCTGCATTGATAATTTCACAAATTCTGACGAGATTTGCAGGACTCACTGTTGTACCTGTCTTCTGATCTCTTCCATACATGCTGACGATGATTTGAGCTAAAAATGTAGAAATTCGGGTTCTTTACTACATAAAACATGCTGTCACAGATTTTCCACAGTCCAGTTTTTGTGTAATTTAGCATACCATAACCTTTTCTCCCCCTGTCGCCCTTCTGTAAGAATGACTTGTTGACAGCCACTCTTCCACTGAGACCATTTCTGATGAAGCTTCAGTGAACTGTAACTGGATTAACTGAAGGGTCTCAGGTCCTGTGTCAGGTCTTTGCTGGATGTTTTCGATTTCTTAAGGACACAGAAGCACAGAGCCTTGTTCATCTGCTGTAGATAGTTCTTACGTCTGCCACTTCTTCTTTTGGCCTCTAATTGTTGTGTCTCCTGAAGTTTTTCCTAAAGACACTCTGTACATTGTGTTGAAAGATGTCAGATTTTTGGCTAATAGCTCTTTGGGAAACACCTCGTTGGTGAAACAAACATTTTTCATGACTGTCAAATTTTCTCATCTTTGACATTAAAAAACAAACATTTAACTAAAGAAACGGTAACAAATGATGAGTTTGTGCAACAGGCTGTATATGTCCTGTGTTAGGCAACACTGTCAGACTCTTTATGGATAGCATAAAGATTTCCCATAAATAAATGAGTTGAACAGCTCTCTCTCAAAGGTAATACTGCGCATACTTCCAAAATGTTGTACATTACCGTTTTTCAGCCTAAAGAGTGACTCTATTTGAGATTTAAGACACCAGACAGGCTGCATCCTGAGTTGTGCCTGCGGTTCAGTAAAAAGGTATAAGAAGCTGTTTAATGTTCCAGGAAAAGATTGTGGATTTGAATGAATAATTTAAGTATGTTCGTCTCACTTAAAGGCCCTTTTGACTTTTTCACTACTTCACAGAGATTATAATGTTTGTCCGTGCTCAGAGAACCCACAAAAAGCCACGGAGAGCCTTAGTATTGCTTTAGTTTCCACAAGCAAAGCCTGGAGACAAAACTAATTAAAACTAGGCTGTCAGAATCATAGATGTAGTCGTTAAAGATGCTTCCTAATGATATTATAAATATATAATCCAGGTGGTCTCAAAGGTAATCTGAGTTTGTACGACTGTGCAGAATAAATGATTAATCAAAAAGATTAGACCAAAATTTAAGATGCGAGTTTTATTTTACCCACCTGCTTAGCTGAAGACCTTCTGAACCTCAGAAGAGGTTCTCTATATTTAATCTAATATCCCAATCTATTTCAGTATATGCTTAAATGGGAAAAACAGCATATCGTTGAATTAAGCAGGTGTTCTTTATAGCATTGGCTGTCTACGGAGATGTGAAATCAGAGAACCCACTGCGAAGAAGCTGCTGCCCTCAAAGATCGGGTCTGTAGGGACACATTCCAGCGTTCCTACCTGGGGTAGCTGTTTTTGACGGAGACCCGCCCTATAAGCCACGCCAGCTGCTGCGGTATCCTTCTGGAGCAAAACCAGCATCGTCAAGGCAGCCCTCCACGCATCACGTGAAATCGGTGGAAACTATCCACACCTGATTTCACTGTTGCTCTGCTGCCAATCCTCACAACGAAAACTGGCACCGAGCATGTTCAGAGCCAGCAGTGGATGCAGGGTCTCCAAAGATTCCCCAGCACCAACTGTTGTTTTTAGCCCAAATTGCTGCTTACTCAAAGAGAAAATTTAAGATCAAACCTGAGCAAGTTTGTTTGGTGAATTTAGTTTGGGCTCCTGTTTTAGGTCCTCGTACAACACCTGGCATCCCCAAGTAGCAGAGTTTGCTCTTAACCCCTGCTGCGTGGGTGTTTGAATTCTTGATCACTCTCAGAGCAGCAGCTGTGGCTGATGCTCTTTGTATGAATACCACCCGCTTGTGTTCCACGAAGCAGGGAGAGAATACAGATGAGCCCTACTTAGATCCGCAAACACCTCCCTGTTAGTTCACCCATGGTAATGTGTGCTTCCCCGTAGCAAAAGACACGCCTGCCAATGTGTTTTACATACACAAATACTGGGGCCAGTATTGCCGATACCAATACCGATAAAAGTAACTTATAAAGGCAGGGTGAAATTACATATAAGATGAATCATCATCAATTTACAAATTCTGAACACATTTTAATGACCACTAAATCACTAAACACACCTTTCAGCTTTTTATGTATTTTTAAACAGTTTAAAAAAAAAAAAAACCTGGAGTGTAAACCTTAAAATGTGCTATAGGCCATAAATAAAATAAAATCAATGCAAAAAGGTTCAGGTATTTTTTATAGTGCCTGTCTGAGGTATATTTTTTAATTTCCAAAAAAATAATTAACACAATTCAGTGGGCTGCATACTGAACTTAGAGGACACAAAGTATCAAGCCTATATCAATAATATCAATCAAATACCAATACCAGCGTTGATATCGATACTTTTACTCTCTTTTACTTGTTTTTCTTCTCTGGTCATTGCCTCTCTGCCCTCCCTTCTCTCCCTTATTCCCTGGTGCTCTCGCTGTCTCTTACCCCACCCCCCACCACTCACACAGCCACAGGCCAGATCTTGGAGCAGCTTCCTCAAGTTGGACTGTAGAAGAGGTCATCAGTTCTCTCACTGCGTTTTCACTGGCAGGCCATCACTCAGTGCCACGGCAGGGAAAAACCGACAACTGCTAATGCCTCACACCGACCCAACACCTCCCTCCTTCATCCCACCACAGCTACTCCAAGTTTTATTTGAAAAGTGAACTTTAAATAGAGAGAGAGATGACTGAAACAAAGTTATTGTACTGTACTTGGCGAGGGAACCACAAAACCCTTTATGGCTCAGTTGTACCGTACTCCAGAGTAAACTTCCAGCTAGCTCACTGCATCACCCACAAGTGCACATTATCTCTGCCAAAGCGAGGTTGGTATTGTTGCCCACTCTGTGTTGTAACATTTTATTTTAACCACGCCATAACAGTTCACAAGTGGTGTATTAACAGACCATAAATACGCAAGACGAGGCAAGGCAGCTTTATTTACACAGGACATTTCAAACCTAAGGCAATTCACAGAGCTACATATTCAAATATATAAAAAAAAGAAGTGCAGCGAGAACAGTTTAAAAGCAGTTAGATAGAAAGTGCTTTTAAACACATTAAATTAAAATGAGGTCAAACAGAAATAAAGTTTAAATAAATGCGAGCACATAAATGCATGTATATATGGAGTCTGTGCAGAAGGCAGCTAGATCACTAAAAGCTAATTCCCTGTGCTTTGTGTCAACCCCAGCCTCCCTGATTATCTGAGGTCCAGCAGAATTTAAGAGTTCAGAAATGTAATTGTGGTTTGATTTTAAGACAACTCAAAGCATCTGAAAACTGATTGGAATGTCTCTCATCATTCTGCATGAGCTGTAATTGCAAAAGTTTGAAGAAAAGAGTCGTAGTCCATTTGGCTAAAGACAAAAGCAAGAATCATATTTTCCAAGTTCCACGTGCTTCATTCAGGTAATATTAAAAGCTGATTTCACAGCTGATATGATATGAATGCTAAAACTGAGGTCTGAAAGTTTAAAACGCTCACGATTCCCCCCCCCCCCACAATGGAACTGATATTAAAAGACAAGCAGACACAAAGGCTGCGGTTGTGTTTGAGGACATTTAGAATAACGTCCACTAACTGACTCCTGTTGAACCCCACAACAGTGGTCAGTTTTAAGGTGGGGTAATTGAAAGGTAGGACAAAGTACTGGTTGCACTAGTTAGGAACGTCGCCTCACAGCAACACTGGCTCCACTGACTGGTGAAGAGGTTTCTGTGTGTTATGTGGATGTTCTCCCTGTATGTGTGTTGGTTCTCTCCAGGCCCTCCAGCTTCCTCCCACAGTCAAACACTTCATGTTTGGTTAATTGGTGTTTCTAAATTGACAGGTGTGAATGCCAGCGTGAATGGTCATCTGTCTTGTTGTGTTGGCTTCATGATGGACTGACAACCTGTCTAGAGTGTTTCCTGCCTCTCACCCTATGATGATTGGATTAGTCTCTTTTTTAGCCCCCGTGACCCTGAATTGGTTAAGTAGATGAAAATAGATGGATGGACAGATGGATGGTACTGCAGTTTTGAGCTCCGCTTTATATTGTTGTATAAATGTACGGTTCCGATTACTAATGAAATAAATGCAGTGGAAAAGTACAGACAAACATGAATGTGCATACATGTATTCAAATGCATTTCAGAGCTTTGAATTTTAACATTTCTTTTTAAATTAGCAGGCAGTAAATCCTGCAGAAGCCACTTTCCACTGGCCCGTGAAATTCTGCATTGACACGGTTGTCCTGAAAGTGCCAGCCACAGAGTCTGGCAGAGCAGCGGAGCAGCCTGTTCATCTGTTTTTACAGCCAAACATGGCGGCTCATATATTATACATGTTTCATGTGGTATGGGGCAATACACTACCACAGATAATGGGGCGCCATGGTGCTCAACACACATGTGGAACCTGCAGTGTACATAAAGCCCAGTTATTATTAATGCCCCCGGATAGCTATGATAGGTGTATGCAGCACATCACACCTCCCGGTGAGCGGAGCTGAATGGATTGTAGGGCCTGACTGAGGCTATATTGGGCGCGATTACCTAGAGCTAAATCATGTTCTCCACAAGGCTCTGATGAAAATTTCCTCTGCTGCAAATTGGTGCATGATATTCCAATGCAATGTAACACAGTTTTTCTTTTTTACATTTTTTTTCCTAAAAGTAAAGTGTTGTAGCAAATTTAAACCAGGAGTGAATATATAGTGTCTCTGGACACTGAACTGTGTTCCCATGCCTTCATATTTCATTATATTCTTGTTTTCTCCATATATTATGAGACGTGAGTGTATTTTCGGGCTGTGTTAGGGCTTCATAACTGTTTATTTGTTCATTTATTCATTCACTTTAGAGCCCTCTGGCTCATTAGCGATGTTTTAGAGGGGAGGTTTTGAAAAATAAAAACCATGTCTCAGCTCTGAATAAGAGTATTTCAAGGCAGGAGTGTTTTTTTTTTTCTTTTTTCATTTTGATCTGGCTTCATTACGTCTCCAAATGGGTTTTCATACTGTATTAGACAATAAAACATTTGAAGTTGCAATCAGCGATTTGATTATTGTGCAATGGAACCGAGGGAACAGATTTGACAGAGAAGCTTGTAGGCATAATTGCACACAAACATATCTTTGCAAATCTCTCTCGGTTGGGCAATCTTCTTCTTCTTCTTTGGGCAACCAAAAATACATTTTACAGACCTTTTACCACCGCATTACCAAAATGCTGGGCACTCTTTTGTTTATCAATGGGTGCTGCTAAAGCCACTGCTTTTTTGTCTTCCACCCTCCCTCTTCAATCCACTCAAGACTCTTATGGCAGGGGGTGGTATGTTGGCAAAAGCAGACGGCCCTGCATCTATAGGTGGGGATAAATCAAGCATCCACAGGCTCTTAAATCACCCTAGTTTAATATACTTTGTCTGTGTTACTTTGTTTAGGAGCAGGCCTTGTAAGCCCACTGAGGAAAGAGAAGAAAGGAATGTGGGTCTGGTCTAGCTTGGACTAGCTCCAAGTGACCAAGTTCAACCTTCCACAACAGACAGCTCAGCCTCCAGGATGGCTTCTCTGGAGAGCTGCTTAGGAGATCTGTAATTATTACACACAATCATTGTCACTTCTTTGTCTTTTACCTCTTGTCCTAATAATTTCTCAAAGGGCAGAGGACAGAGCAGAGGAAGGGTGCACTGGGACAAAGGTGACTATAAAAGAAGGCAGAAAGATGAATGCACCTTTAAAGAATGGCTGTGACAAGTGTGTGCGCAACAGAATAAAATAACCAGATGAGAGTAAAGAACAAAGAAGGAAATGGTCCAAGGCCTGTTTACTGGCTGATCCACTTACATAGGACCAAAAGAGGCGAAGGCCCCCTATTCAGGGCATGCCACCAAGTGGGCTGTTCCCACAGCTAAACACAAGCATGGCCGGGGGTACCACTGAGGCAGAAGTGGGGAGTCTTTTCTCCCTGAAAAGAAAATTTCCCTGAGACTAAGAGTACCTGTATATTTTTAAATCATGGTGTTTCCTACAATTTTTCAGTGCCACCTTTTAATGACTCTTACAGGCTTTTGTTTGATATAATAAAATGGTGCTCGTCCAGCCTCCTTAGAAAACAGAGTTTAAACACAGCATTCTCACTGGAGCTTTCATCTTTTGCGGGAATAAAAGCCATGTAGACATGCTCAAGACAACCTGCTGAAGTTCAAACTGAGCATCAGAATGAGGAAGAAGGGGGATTTAAGTGACTGTGGCGTGGTGTGAGTACTTCAGAAACTGCTGATCTGCTGGGATTTTACTACACAACCATCTCTAGTGTTTACAGAGAATGGTCCAAAAACAAGGAAACATGCAGTGAGCAGCAGTTGAAAGTTCAAAAGAGAATGACTGGACTGCTTTGAGTTGGTAGGAAGACAATAGTAACTTTAATAATCACTTGTTTCAACAAAGATATGCAGACGAGTGTCTCTGAATGCACAGCACGTTGAACCTTGAAGCAGATGGGCTACAGCAGCAGAAGACCACACCGCTGTCAGCTAAGAACTGGAAACTGAGGCTTCAGTTTGCACAGGCTCACTGAAATTTGGACAACAGAAGATTAGAAAAACATTGCCTGGTCTGATGAGTCGACTTTGTCTGCGACATAATTTCAAACAACAACAACAAGCGTAAAGTAAATACAGCCTGCCTTGTATCAACGGTTGCTGGTTTCTGCTGCTGGTGTAATGGTGTGGGGGATATTTTCATTCACCTTAACAAACACATATTGTAGTGGCCTAACGATGACTACTTTATCTAGAGAAAATTTAAAATAAACGGAACAGATAAAATAGGGCCTTCGCACTCTCAGTGCTCGGGCCCTAAATATAGATTTGTAGTAGTTTTTGAGCGGTCATTCCTTACCACTACTACATACACACTGATAAGATGTATCACCAGTAAACTAATGCTGAGGGATTAATAGATCTCCATTGTGCTATTACGTTTTTCTGTCAGTCAAGCTGCACCAAACACCGATGATTCACTAAGACCTTATTGTGTTTATTATTGAAAATATGGACATGCAGTTTTCTGTTTGTCAGACTTACCAGATTTCAGGCATTTCAGGCAAAAGGAGAGTATTTCATAGGTCTTTTCTAAAGTTAAAGATTTATGTAGCTAGTTTGGAATTAATTTAATTCATTATGGTTGTGCAATAAATAATACAGTTGAGAGTATAACTGTGTGAATGAAAGGTCAAGGATAGAGAAGGTTTGTCTGGAAAAGAAAATTAGATGTAAAATACTTTAAAGTGGCAAAAATGAGAGACTCTTTAGTTTCTTGAAGTGTCATATTTCCTTTCTGTCTGTCAGGGTAGCGAGACAAAGTGGAACTGCAATTTCACAGGACTCATTTTTGAACTCACTGGGTCCAAATAGCCATTCTCTGTTATATGTTGTTCAAAAACTCCTCAGGAAGTCACAGTATGTTCTAAAAGGCCACAGTCACATTTATCTAGTTTAACAAATTTTGACTGGGCTGATGTACAGAATTAGGTTTAGGATTAGGATTCAACTTTATTGTCATTACACATGTATGAATATAGGGTAACCAGATTTACAGATGATCTGTATAGTATACAGATGTTCTATATTGTTATACAGACCGGCAGATATACAGATGTGCTATGAACAAATATACAGATGTTCTAAATATATACAGATGTACCGATGTGTGGTAAACACATCTACAGAGTGCTATGAATATATTCACAGCAGTGGAAGCGTGGCTCTCTGAACAGACTATAATAGTGAACAGTGTAAGCCCTATAACAGAGACTATACTATGTCAGTGTCCTAAAACAATAGCAGCAACCAATGTGAGCATATGGAGTATGTTGAGAATGAATGACAGTCATGATCATGGTTACTGGGAGGAATAGGGGGGACGAGGAGTGTAGAAGTGTTAAGTGAGTGTGGATGGAAAGGTTCAGCGGGGGACTGAGTTCAGTAGAGTGACAGCTGTGGGGAAGAAGCTGTTCCTAAACCTGCTGGTTTTAGTCTGAAGGGTCCTGTAGCGTCTCTGGAGGGGAGGGGCTGGAAGAGTTTATTGGCAGGATGAGAGGAGTCCTTGAGAATGATGTGTGCTCGGCGTAGACATCTCTTCTTGTGGACATCCTCAATGGCAGGAAGTGGAATCCCTGTGATGTGTTGGGAGGATTTCAACACCCGCACCGCACAGTACCTTGTGGTCAGCAACAGAGCAGTTCCTATCAAACAGCGGTAGAGGTTACCAGTATGTCAGCAGACAGGAGGTTTGTCTTCAGTGTCCTCAGGAAAAAGAGGTGCCAATGGGCCTTCTTGACCAGGCTGGAGGTGTTAGTTGACCAGGACAGACTCTCAGAGATGTGGGTCCCCAAGAACTTGAAGCTGGTTCAACAGCTGTGCCATTTATGTAGATGGGGGCATGTGTGTTTCTCTTCTCTCCAAAGAGCTCCACAATGAGCTCTTTGGTTTTGCTGTCACTCATATCAGACACTGGATCAGAATTTAAACACACAGACATCCTCCTCTTTTAGCTGAATTGTATAAGATACAGTAAAGTTGGATAGGACATAGCTGGACATCCGTAGAGGTTTAGTTAATCTCAAGTGTAATAATCAAGGAAAATATTAATGTTAATCTAGACATTGTGAATATTGTGACACTTATTGTTTTAACTTGATTGATTGGACCACACTGATCACAGTCTTCGCTAGGTAATGTTTGCATTTGGAGCATTTGGCATTTGCAAGCTTAACAGACTTTAGATTGTTAAGTTTTTTTGCAGCAGCAGTTCATATCAACATCAGCTCTACCCAGTACATCAAAATGAGTTAGGTACCCATGACCCTCTCTCCATTCCTTGGATCACTTTGGTATGTACTGATCACTGCATACATAAAACAACCTGAATACCAGTCGGGTGTTTGAAATGGCTCTGAACTGTGGGCATAATGAATGTTATTTACTTCATCTGTCGGTGGTTTTAACATTGTGTCTGATTGCCGATCAGTGGAAAGCCTCTTTTGCATTTTTCCAACACTACAGACATCTGTAAGGGAAAACAATACTAGAGGATAAAGCAGATTTCATATTATTTCTGCAGTGTTGTTTTTATTTTAGCTTATGTGGATTCTACAGCTGTAACAAAGCTCGACGGTGAGGAACAAATGCTGTTTTCCCCCGTCGCTAGAGAGGTAAATGAATGTCACAGACAGAGCAGTGAAAGCCAGACACCTTTGAGAGCCTCTGTGGTTTAAAAATGATACCAGGAGAAAGAAAAACAGCACACCGTATTTATTAAAATAGAAACATCATCATTTCCAACTAAACAAAGTGACTAAAATGATTCCTCATGGGACGAGAGTATTCTGATTTGATAAGCAGGTTAAGAACCAGAAAACTTTGTATAATTAGCACGAGATGGACCGAAGGTGCCTTGAAAATGAGTTAGTGGGACTTAGCACTGTACATCTGTGGTTATTTTTGTCAGCATTTTCCAGTGTCCTATATTTTGTGTGCCCCAAATAATGTGCAACACTACGAGTTAAGTTTGTGAGTTCTGACACTGCAGCATTTCCACACGTGTGTGGATGCTTTTTGTCGCCATCTGTAATGCGATCTGTGAGAGAGTCGCCATTACTAACAAGGCCATAACATTTCGATTTACTAGAGATAGGAGGAGCTTGACCTTGGTATTTTCGGTGAGGTGCTCTTGGGTGGTTTTTTGATGAGAAGCAGGTGATTGTGACCCACAGGTTAGCCGCTATGAGAGATTGGACTTGTATTCTGATACCGACTGCCAGTGTTTAAGATGTCATGCTGGGATTCATGTTTTCCAAAGGGAGTTGGTGGAATGAAACGAGATGAAAACAGCAGGGAGAGGTGAGGAGTGTCCCGAAGTGGTCGTTACTGAACTACTGCATGGTTGGAATTTTGGGGGACCTACATAAGATTTCTTACACAGCTGTATAAAGCACACCCAGCAACTGCTAGATTGCATAGTACAAAGAAGTTTGGGACAAACACTGCTAAGGTTTCTACATCACTACTGACTAGTAATTTTGGGTCATTGTTAGTATTGCAGGCATTCAGCTAAGTGACCTACTGTGAAAAGACATGAGTACATTCAAAAACACACAAATATGAGTGTATGAGACTGACATTTACTTAGTTTCTTTTTCACACACATTGTTTGGTTGCAACAATCACTCCCAGTAAAACTTGCACTCTCCCTTTAATCAACACTCACTGCTCGTAATGACAGAGTGAAACTCAAGTCTTAATGTGTATTTTTTAAATATTTCCTACAAATAAAAGCCCGCAATCTCTCCGTTAAAAAAACCCAAACACTGTCGTGGCACTCCAGATTGTGCTAATAAACATTCATTTTACCTAACCACTGACATGGGTAGACTCCAGCTGTTGTTCGGTTGGCTAGTATAAAGTTTTTACATAGTTTAGAAGGGCACACACCTGTGTAGAGTCTCATGCTGAGCCATGAATAACCTCATTAGATGTCTATAATGAAAGTATTCCACAAACATTGTTACTGAACTATGGCATGATATAGTAATTTGTGAGGTTTCTAGTGTGCTCAGAAGCACACCAGCCTCCAATATTGTGTGATCGAGCTCATTTGAAACCACCAGAGCTAGGAGCGCTTCCTAGAGATCCTTGTGTGGTCAAACTCCAGGAAAGAACTTGGTGGAAAAGGTGACAAGAGGCCCATCAAGCGTTCTAATAAAGCTTCAGAGGCTGGTTGTCTGTAGAGACAGGAGAGCATTTATTAGTCAGGCCTTTAAAGGCTCCAGTATCCCCGCTGCAAAGGTTGGTTTGCTCACCCCCGCAGAATTGTCTCATGCTTGTTTTAGACCTCTGCAGGAAACTTATTTTATCCCTTTTCTGCAACCCCCCACACCATTCAAGCCGTTGTTGTATCAAACCAACGTGTCATTGCATTTCTCAGTGAGGTGCTCGTCAGGTTAAGTAGAAGGTTAGGGTTAAAATGGGGTCATGGCACAAGCTACAATGTAGATCTGAGGAAGAAGTATAATTAATGTGTCACAGTCTCTTTATACCTGCCATTAAGACTCAGGAAGCAGCAGCAGGATTCTCCTGAATGACAGGTGTTGCCACCTAGACAACAGAAGTCCTGATAGGAGGAGAAGAATGTCTCTGAGCTTCTGTACTGGAATATCATTAAAATGGTGGTAAACACCGACACAATTGTACACTCGTGTCCTCAACTCGCCGAAGTGCAACAAAGATTGCGACACATGATTAAAACTCGGCGCACAACACCCATGACAGGGGGCGCACAGTGAGCATAAAAACACCCGGAGGGTGATCAGAAAGAAACTTTTGTAAGTAAACATCATCACAGTTTGCTTTGGTGTTTTCTTTACAGATTTTAGAGAACTGAGGGAACTCTGGACAGTGCTGCTCCTTACCCACGACTGCCAATCCTACATCACATGGTGGTGGTAGCATCATGCTTCGAGATGGGGACATGGTTAGAAGTGAAGGAAGGATGAATGCAGCAAAAGTGCAATAGTGTGCTGAAACATAAAGCATAGCCAGCACTGAAGTGGCTCCAGGACACGTCTTTCATCGTAGTTGAGTGGGGAAGCCAAAGCACAGCGTTAAATCAGATCTCCAAGGAAGAATAAAAGCCCCCAAATCCAGCTGTGCAAAGCCTGTGGAGATTTAAGAAGACAAAGTTGTACCTTGTGCCTAAGGGACAAAACACTGAATACATGATTTGAACACCTTTGAAAATAGTGAAAATTAGACTTTTTTTTCTTCTTCCGTGGCTCTCATTTGTATTTGATGAATAAATTGATTCACCTCCCAAGTCGTGCTTTTTTGTGGAACTAGCGCTTCCATTTTCAGTGTTTTCAGTGTTTTTCAGTGGTCTTTTGCTTTTTTGCACTTAAAGTTTAAGTGTACCCTTAAATTGAAGTCAATCGTGTTATATTAGAGAGACTTCTATGTAGATTATTCATAGAAAATAACAACTCCGTGAGGGGCAGCACAAAATGTTAGAAATCATTTACCTTACTTGACATCAAACACCGCTATGTGCACAGTGTAAAACCAGTGCTTAAACGATATATTGTACAGCCTTTAGCTAAGCCTTTCTTATACAATCCTTTGTCAGGTTATGTCTGTGCAACAGCTTGGTGAAAGGATCACTTAAATGTCAAACATTTGTACATAAAAAAAGAAAGAAAAAACTATGACATATAAATAGCAGAGACATTATTTTGTTCAGTGGTCAAATTAGCAGAAAAAAAATATTGGTGTAACATATAATAGCTGAGAATAGTTTGTGTTAAAGGGGAAACATGGAAGACAACGGCAGCACAGGGAGCACACACTCTGGGAAAGAAAAAAACAAAACGGATCTATTGTAACTTTGCTGCACACACCATACACACTTCTATTCCCACATCTTGCGTCTCCTTTTTCCTCATGTTCCAAAAGAGTAATTAGTACAGAATCATGGCGCCCAAACACAAAACCACAGAAACATGGAATCCAAGGCTTTTGGGGGGGGGGGCAGCTGCCTTTTCAACTGCAAGCATATGGCAGACACCCCTTTTTGTCATGCTACACACTCAGTTGAGGATTGCACCTGCCCGCCATCCCTACCTCCCCCTCACTTCCTCTGCTTTTCATGAAATTAGCTTAGAATAGTTTCCTGTTGTAACTTTTTACTTGTACCAAATATGTCAGAATCAGTCAGTGTTGAGCATGTAGTGGGAGTGTGTTAGCAGAAGATGGGCAGGTATCGGTTTTATTGACGTGTGGCACCCGGCAAGACTGCTGAGCTGACACCATTTTGGAGAAGATCAAGAAAGATGCTCTTGCTCACACACACATGCACACACACACACACACACACACACACACACACACACACACACACACACACACACACACACACACACACACACACACACACACACACACACACACACACTTACTTTTTCTTTTCCCTTGGCCTCTACGATCAGGGAATGTTAATGAGCGGAGCCAGCCTTCGAACTGAGCTCTGTGCCATATGGACTGGCTGCAGGAGTGGCACTAAACCTACTGATGAATTT
>VURO01018537.1:0-15706 GCA_015108175.1 Pelvicachromis taeniatus | reverse complement strand
CCGATGCATCCGTCGGAGTATGAATGTGTATGAATGTATTAGTTAAAAAGCACTAAAAGTACACAAAAAGTGCTTGTATGAATGTGTGTGATTGGGTGAATGTGGGTGTTGTATAGAGCGCTTTGAGTACTCCGGGAGAGTAGAAAAGCGCTATATAAGAATCAGTCCATTTACCATTTACCATTTACTTGCCGACTTCCCTTAGCTGCCTTGTTCTAACATGCCAGAGGCTGTTCACCTTGGAGACCTGCTGCAGATATGGGTACAGGGCCAGCCAGAGCCAGCTTGCTAATCTAGTCTCTTTTTCGTGCTAATTCGTACGTGCCGTACAAAGTAGTGCCTACTTTGGTTGGCGGACGGACATGTGACCAACATATCACTCTTTCCCGTGTCTGATCACATGCCTTTCCGCCAGGCAAAATGGCGGAACAAACCAAAACAAATCCTCTTAGGATGTCACAAAAATCATGAAAAAGCCTCAGAAAAGCCGCACCGGACAATAAGCCGCAGGGTTCAAAGCTCGTGCAGAAAGTAGCGGCTTATAGTCCGGAATTTACGGTAAATGTTTCCACTGTTTCACCTTCAGTCCTGCTCCTCGCCTCACGGCACCGATTTCTCCAACCGTACTCATATTCAGACTATTGAACCTGCTGGAAACATCCATGTTGACCGTTGTTTCCAAGCAGGCTTGGAAATCAGTTCATATGTTGATTCGAAGTGGCAGTTAGTCCATTAGCTCCACAGGCTTTCAGAGCACCAAACAGATCTCGGAGCAGATTGTGAGCCCTAAATCTGACAACGTCCGGTGCAGTTATGGATCAAGACTGAAACCCAACAGTTTGTTGGCACGCGGCAAAAGAAAATGTCTTGGAGGTTGTCTCAGAACAGTAGGGCTGAAGACAGGCATGCTGAACCGTCTCAGTGCTCAGGGTGTCTGGAGGCTGCTGGGAAATCTGGCATTGATCAAAGTCAGGTTGTTGAGGAGACGACAACTCGCCGACTGTGTTTACATGTGTGGAGTAACCCCACTTTTGGCCGCATTATTGTTGAAATTGTTTTTAATATGTGCTTTGATACTGTGCAACTGTTTTTCTGGGCAAACTTGGCTTCACAAATGATCACAAATAATTATCACACCCCGTCTAACTGCAGCTCTGCTCACAATTCGGAACATATGATGAAAATCTAAAATATATGGTGAAGGATACGAATCTTTCTTAACCTCAGGAAACATATGAGTCAGACTTCTTATGATCACAGTAGGAGCTTACTTCCCTTTTGTAACTACCAAAGTCATGAGGCTTTATCCACGGCTGCAGCTGCACATCGATTATAACAGATATTTTTCAATTACTGTCGTTCAGTTGGAGGTTTTTAAAAGAAACCGTTAAGCACGCACGCACGCACGCACGCACGCACGCACGCACGCACGAATAGTTGCTTGTTGTTTGTAGGCTGCCTTTGAACAGAAACAGAAGCAGCCATTGAACGTGAATAATTTGATTTAGTTCATCAAGTGAATGAATCAGATACACTCATTGGCCACTTCATTAGGTACCCATCCTCAGCTGCTCATTAACACAAACATCTAATCAACATGGCAGCAACTTGATGCATTTAGGCACATTTAGGCATGCAGACACAGTTAAGGCGGCCTGTTGAAGTTCAAACTGAGGACCAGAATGAAAATATCCCACGAGAGGCAGTTTTCTAGTGAAAATGCCTTGGTGATGTCAGAGGTCAGAGGTGAATGGCTTCCCTATCATCTTAAAGCTGACTGCAAAGTAAGAGTAACTCAAATAACCACTGGTTACAATTAAGGCGTGCAGAAGACAGTCTATGAACACACAAACGTCAGACCTTAAAGGAGACGCAGCAGAAGACCACACCGGTCGTCTATCCTTCAGGTTAAGAACGGTACAATCCGCACATATGATGAGTCTCAATTTCTGATGAAAGATGAGTTGGGGGAACACCAAGGGAGGTCTTGGTGTTCCCCCAACTCATCCGGGGGAACACCAAGGCGTTCCCAGGCCAGCTGAGAGATATAATCTCACCCAGGAGGCGCCCAGGAGGCATCCTTATCAGATGCCCGAACCACCTTAACTGGCTCCTTTCGATGTGGAGGAGCAGCGGCTCTACTCTGAGCTCCTCCCGGATGGCCGAACTTCTCACCCTATCGCTAAGGGAGAGTCCAGCCACCCTTCGGAGGAAGCCCATTTCCGCCGCTTGTATCCGCGATCTCGTTCTTTCGGTCACTACCCACAGCTCGTAACCATAACAGACCGATGCAGCGTCCGCATTACTGCAGCCGCAGCACCGATCCGTCTGTCGATCTCCCGCTCCCTTCTCCCATCACTCGTGAACAAGACCCCAGAGATACCTCTCTGGGAGTTCTAGTGTTAAACTCCTCCACTTGGGGCAAGGACTTGTCCCTGACCCGGAGTGGGCACTCCACCCTTTTCCGGCTGAGGACCATGCCCTCGGAATTGGAGGTGCTGATTCTCATTCCCACCGCTTCACACTCGGCTGCGAACCGTTCCAAGGCGAGCTGGAGGCCATCACTTGATGAAGCCAACAGAACCACATCATCTGCAAAAAGCAGAGATGAGATCCTGAGACCGCCAAAGCGAAAGCCTTCCGCCACTTGGCTACGCCTAGAAATTCTGTCCATAAAAATTAGGAACAGAATCGGTGACAAAGGGCAGCCCTGGCGGAGCCCATCACCCACCTGGAACGAATCAGACTTATTGCCGGCTATTGCAACGACCAAGCTCTTGCAACGGTTGTACAAGGATCGAATGGCCCGTAGCAACGGGTCAGACACCCCGTACTCCTAGAGCACCCCCCACAGGACACCCCGAGGGACACGAGACGCGGTCGAATGCCTTCTCCAAGTCCACAAAACACATGGGGGCGATGTCACTGAGGCAGCTAAACACCTCCTTGGTGGCAGAGCCCCTGGGGTGGATGAGGTCCGCCCTGAGTTCCTGAAGGCTCTGGATGTTGTAGGGCTGTCCTGGTTGACACGCCTCTACAATGTTGCGTGGAGATCAGGGGCAGGCAGTACCTCTGGATTGGCAGACCGGGGTGGCGGTTCCCATCTTTAAGAAGAGGGACCGGAGGGTGTGTTCCAACTATTGGGGAATCACACTCCTCAGCCTGGGAAGGTCTATGCCAGGGTGCTGGAAAGGAGAGTCCGTCCGTTAGTCGAACCTGGGATACAGGAGGAACAATGTAGCTTTCGTCCCGGTCGTGGAACACTAACTTTGAATTGAATTGTGCTAAATATTCCGAGATAAGGAAGAATATAACCACTTATTTCTCTTTTAAAAGTTGGAAGTTTCTAAATCAGTGATCCCTACTGACTAGATTCAGTTTTCAATTTTTTAAATGCAGTGAGTTAGAGTTTGAGTTATTTACAAAAGCATTGGTGTGGTTCTACTCAGGATCATAAAGAGTTAAATAAGCACAAGAAATGTGTGTGTTTGGTTTGTTGAACACTTGTAGCCAAAAGCCACAGGAAACAAGGGAAGGTGTGAGTAGACTGCTTGACCCTTGAGGGTTAATCAGTGTGAGTTTATTTATTAGGCGCAGTGGTCGTCATGGAAACGTCACACCTGAACCAAGATTTTATGTTACAAGAAGGAGGAAAAAAAAAATATTTCAAGGTTGAAAATGAACTCACTGATTAGCTGAAACAAACAGTTTTTGCTTTCTTTTCTTCTTTGTTTGTTCAAGCAGAGCTGAATGGATGGCACCAATGTGCAAAAGTCTTGAGCCGCCTTTTCTGTCCTTATATTGTGCTTCCAAGCAGTACGACTTTCCTATCATAGTTCTCCAAGCTTTCCTTAAAAATCCAAGGAAACGTATTAAGTGGAAGACAAAAGAAAAAGAATCAGGCCTAAAAAAAACTATTTGCAGCAGATAAACGGCATGTTTAGCTCCTTAAGAATAGAAAGAAAGCCAGTGGTGTTGGGAATCTCGCCAAAATCTGATTTTTATCCATTAGGAAAGCATCTGTTTGGTTACAGCTTCATTTATCAGTATGACAACGATCCCAAACAAAGCGCCAGTGCACTAAAAATGCACCTTTATAGAAAAACACACAATAGACTGGCCTCCAGAGAACCAGGACCTCAACATTACTGAAGCAGTGACAGAAAATCTAAAGAAGAGCTTTTAAATTTCCTTTGGGAAACCAGGAAAACTATTCCTGAAGATTACTTAAAGAGATTATAAGAAAGCCTGGCTAAGAGAGTTTGGGCTGTGCCGAATAATAAAGGTGTTCATACCAAAGATGGATTTCACAAACTCTGTTTTTGGCCTTATTTCCTTTGATGTTCCTGCCCCTATTTCCCATTTTCCTAGCACAATATAAGGACATGAAGGGTGACCCCAGCACTGCTGTGTGAGGAGCAGCCCATGTAAATGAACAGTAGTGTACATATCAGGTAGACTAGCACTGAGCTCTCCTGGACTACAGTAAATACTTCAGAGAGCCTGAAGTTAAGTTCTACAAGAGGGTGTGTGCGAGTGTGTGTGTGCGTGTGAAAGCATGTGTGTGCATGCATTGTGTGTAAGTCTCATCTCTTGGTGCCATGCTGGAGGAATGTACAGATGAATGAAAGTTGCCGGGTTACTCTGAGTAGTTGCAGACATGAAAATCACTGTCATGAAGGAAACCCTTCGATATGAAGCGAACAACCAGCAGTGAACTACACGTTTGTGCTGCGCGGCGTGACGTGAAACTGCAGACGTCACCGCTCGCCGTCTCTTTATAAAGGTAGCTTTTCTCTGTTTGTATTCAATAATGCAACATTGCTCCATCTGGGACGCACGTGTTCACATAAATGGATTTGTTTGTGCGAGATAGAGCGTACGTGTGTGTGTTGAGTGTGAATGGGGCCTTTGTAACGAAACACCAGAGGTGTCAGAGGAACACGGTGGGGTGACGGAGGAAAGGATGGGGGCCTGAGAGGAGATGTTCCTGTGTTGTTGCACTGCTGTGAGTTTCAGCCTTTCACACTCACCATTATTCTGGGAATTTACAACAGGCCAGGAGAGAGTGAGGGGGTAGGGTGGGGAAAGGTGGAGGAGCCGGTGCACCCGCGCCACATGTTCTTCTTCTTCTTCTCTGCTTGCATGTGCGGCCCTTATGGGTCCGTGGAGCTCACCCCTGTGGACAGCTGGGAGGTGAAGGGAGAGGAAGAAGAGGGAGAAGAAAAGCTCTCTGGGGTTTTGGACCCTGGCAGATCTGCACTGCCTGAATTCTTTGATCCAGCAAGCTTGCAGAATCAGCTGTGGTGTGAACATGTGCATCTCCGTCCACCGACGTTATGGAAACTTGTTTATTATTATCTAGCTCTGGAGTTGCTTTTACAAAAAGCACTCAAATCTGAACAGATGTATTTGAAGACCTGAGCATGAAAAACCTTTAATGATCTTTTTTGATAACTTGGTTACGTTCTGACTTTGAAAGCCAGCTATCACCATGGATCACATTTTACTTTGTAATGTAGGAAGGATGTTGAAATGTGAACGGTCGACATTTTTTCCTTAACAGCCACCACATGTCTCTTTTATCATTTCTCTGCCAGACACACACAGGGGAGAAGGAGAAGATCTGCCCGTACTGTGGGCAAAAGTTCGCCAGCAACGGCACGCTAAGGGTCCACATCCGCAGCCATACAGGTCAGCGGCCCGCCGTGGTTCACTGCTTTGTCAGAGCGACCTCACAGCGCCTGCACCTGCAGGGACAGCCGCCGAGCATCATATCCGCTCAGAATAGTACACACAAATGAATATGCAGTGCTTCCATTTCACTGAACTTTATATGAAAAAGGTTAGTGCTGATTTAAAGTGTTTGGTTGTAAATTTCTTACTAAGATTATTCCTGAATTGGTTGGACGAAGAGGCGAGCGCCTTAAAGCTGGACATCAGAGGCAAGCGTCTGCTTGCTCAGGTTACAGCTAGCATAGCAAGGAATCCAAGCGAAGCACAGGCAAAAGGTTAAATCCAGAAATCAGGTGAAATGATGTGAAACGGGGAACCCGGTAGGAAAAACTAGAACAAGCAAATGCCTGGAAACGTCGACTCTGTGAAGTACAAAGGCAGTCTGGTAGGGAGCAAAGGCCAGCAGGAGAGTCCAGACACTGCTTTGGTTCCTGGGCACAGGTGACACCATCTGGGGAAGAAGGTGGGAAATGTAACCCACCTTCATGTGCTCCATAGCTGTCGTGTAAATGTGCTTTTAAGTCCAGGTCACAAAGATGATTTCATACTGTAGCTGTGTTTACGCACATGCTTGACCTGGTATCAGGATTTCTGCGTCTTCTAGCTCACTCTTATGTGAAGTCATTAAAAAAAAGTAGTTCATTACATCATGCACATATTTTATGGTTTTACTTTTCAGATGAGGAGATCCAAACCACCCTCATGTTTGTAGTTAGCTAAGCTGAGCACAGACAAACCCTGCAGCCGAGGAGAAGCAGCCTGGCACCGTCTCATGGTTACAACATCCAATAATAAGCACCTGCAAAGGTCTTCCATGTTCACACAGTTAGTCTAGCACATAGATGCTCATAAAAGCACCATGCTGCTGCGGCTTTATGTTGCCTCGCACACACGAGCCGTTCCTGGTTTGCTCCTCGTAGCAGGTCCTGTAGGTCCAAACGCTCCTGTCCGCCCACCTTCACTCTGCACACGTTCCATCCAAGCAGTAAGACGGAGGACGGTTTAATGTTCGAAAGTGGCAACGTGTTGGTGCGCTGGCTGCACCACCCTCTGCACCACCCTCTGCACCACCACAGAGATAGAGCCCTGCATGTTCATTAAACTGCCCTAAACTGGAAAGCTACACATTCCTGTGCGTTTCCTAACCAACAGACTGGTGCAGAGACCTGGCACGACCACACACGCACACACGCACACACACAATCGCACACACACACACACACACACACACACACACACACACACACACTTCTTGGCCTCACTCCCTCTTCTTCTTCTTTCTGTCTCTGGAAATCTTCTTTTGATCACTCCAACCTAAACTTCCTCTCACTGTTGCCTCTTGTCTGAGCCTTACCTGTACTAAGCCTCAGTACATGTGGCTTGTTATGAAGCCCACCTAATGGAATCAATGTTTAAACCCACTAAAGCTTCATCTTCCTCGTAGCATTAGCTCCTCACAGCACGCTTCAAACTACAAATAATTTCAGGAATACGTGTGAGAGGCTGTTGGACGTTCTGTCCACCTGATGTGTGTTTGCAGTGTCGTTCGGACTGCCATCCACGCTTGGTCAACAGCCCTCTTTGTGTCAGTGTGTGCGTGAGCTGTGTTTGTGTGTTTGCGTACATGTGTATGTGCGAAGCCCACAGAAAGGGGGATGTATAGCAGTGTGGTCTGCAGCCCGGTCTGATCGTATTTATATAGAATAAACAAAAGAGAGGAATGCTGGGGGAGGGGTGGGAGCCTGGGGGACACCTAAAAGGAAGAAAGGAGGAAAGAGAGAAAAGACCACTCCAAGAAAGCATCTAGCCGGATGACCTTTGACCCCGACTAGCTGTAAATCTGTCCCCTCGTTCTATAGGCTGGGTTTTTGTTGTTGTTGTTGTTTGTTGTGTTTTTGTGCGAAAGGGGAAAAATAAGCTCTGGTGAACAGCGCGAGTCGTTCCCCGAGCAACAACCCGAACAAGAATCATCCTGTTCTCACGCAGTGATGTCACACGGCTCATCTGTGAACATGCAGACAAAATGAGCGCGTTAGTGTAAGTCCACTTTTCCCCGGGTGAGCTGTGAAGGAGGCCGAGGTAGAGGCCTGGAGCTCGGCAGCTCCTCTGGATGGACGGCAGGAAAGCTCCACGTTGTTTGACTTCCTGCTTCACAGGAACAAGTCGGCGTTGATTATTTACCTGCCAAACACAGAGGACTCTGTGAGGTTTGGAGGTTTCCTTCCCGTATCACTTTACCATCAAACACTACGGAGCATCATGAGAGAAACAGGCGAACAACGAGATTTAAAAATGGATGAACCTGAGAGCAGAACATGTTTTTGGAGGAGATGTGGCTCATATGTGATTTAGTTTCATTTTGTTAGAACATCATGTCGGGCAAATTAGCTTGAGCGCTTCAGAGACAGGCATCTTCTCACAGAGCTCCCTTTATGAGCTCACGCATAAAGCGTGAGCTGTCAGAAAGCTGGACGAGGACGCCGTGGACCTCGGTATTCATGATGGATGCGTCTATCGTTTTCTAAATTATTCGTTTTGGCCCCGTGATGGAGCGAATATGTTCTAATCCACATCACAGCTCACTGAGAGCACATTTTCCCACCATGTGTGCCACGAAGTGGTGAATAACCGTCGCGGGGCCATGAAAGTGATTGGTGCCAAGGGAAAATGTTGACAGAGCCCAGCGACTTGCTGTTATACTGACATCATAGGACATTTCACGCTGGCTCCAAGCAGCGTAAGCTCATGAGCTGCGTAACAACTAATTGGTGTGCGCTTTAATCCGTTAAAAATGACACTGCAGCAGTGCAGCCAGGCCACTGGGCCCAGTGTGCCGTTCCTCTTTGACCATGAAGGAAATTGTGTTGTGAAGTTTGTAATCACCCACATAACCAAGACGAGACGGAAGAAACTCAAACACGTGAGCTTTAACGCTGACTTTTCCATATTTTCTATCATACGCAGTGTAATAATATAATATATAAGAGTTTGTGCTCAGTATAAATGTGATGTCAGGCGTTTTCTCTCTTTAATGCCAGTTAGTGGGATTCGTTGTGTACATTTGAAACAGGGCCCCTGTGCTCAACGCTGTGCGTGCGATTTTGGCTTGAACATGTACACATAGATTTCAGACGCTTCCATTCACAGCTCAGAGTGAGGAACGATGCAGAAGCCGTGCGATAGCCAATCCAAAGAAGGTCGACTTGGAGGGAGGTTTATGGTTGCCGTTGTCACCAGTTTGAAGACATTAATGTGTTGCTGTTTGTTACATAGTTACATCCTAAGAATGTGAGGAGAAAACCAAACAAACATGGAGTCACCTCACTTCCTGTTTCATCTTGCTCTCTTCCTCTACCATCGCTGACGCAGAGATCTTTATCTTTGCCTATCGTTCAGGTGAAGACTGTCTCGCTCCTCAAGCACCAGAAGGATGCAAGGAGACGAAACGGTTTGGATGCAGCGCACCGGCGCGTCATCTGAATCATGCAAAGCTACTCTGATGAATAAAAACATGGCGCTATAAGTGAGCATGATGAGTCCTGTTTAAACTGATGCATCAACACCACCATGTGTCACTCAGCATGATTGGGCTAAAAGGAACACATTAGCCCTAAATAGCCTTAGATTAATCAAGCAGTGGAACAGCACAAGGCTAAGCACACAGAGAGACATCGGAGAGGAGATTACTCTAATCAGATTTCCACGTTAAGCGTCATCTTGTGTTGCTTAAAGAAAAAGAAATAGTCAGGTTGTTCCTTTTCTGAGTTTTAAGAAAGGCTCATTCTCAGGGCTCCTTTTCTAAAACATGCAGCTGGGTGCAGAGACGCAGCACACAGCCGTAGCTGTCTTCATCGTCGCAGTTTCAGCTTTAATATTTGTCACAATTGGATAAATTAGATCAAAATAGATCAAATCACTGCTAATCAATTGTAATAATACAAATCAAAAATATGAACATTATGCTCCAGACACAAACGTGACTTTAGCTCCTCATGCTGATGACAGATTAAGTGGCAAACATCAGTAACCATGAAACGTCTTGACTCTATTGTAGGTTTTCTGTCTGGGGACAATTTTCAGGTTTCTGATATCAGTGATCAAAGCTTCCTGTTTGGTCTGTTGCTATTAATGTTGCCATATTGTTGTATTTAAATCATTGCCACATGATAACTAATCAGACAGTCCCACATATCGTCTGTCTCCACGCACCTTAATCGTGATTGGTCAGTAGCGCTCACACTACAGGCTACAAACAGATACTTTGTATTCACAGGCGTGTATCTGTTTATGGACGTTACGCTTTCACTGAGCACGTTTACATACAAACGACCTGTTAATGTCATCATGTTTAACAGCTCGATGAACCTCGCCACCCTGACGATATGAAAAGACTGAGATGTCAGCGGTGCAGGCCACCAGATCACCATTAGTGCTACACCCTGTACTCTAATATTAACAGGTTGTGTACAGCAGATCGTGTAAATACAGCTCTCTGTGTATGGTTCCCACAGATGTGGAGCGAGCGCCAGCTTGCTAGCATTTCCTCAGAGGCGTGCGGCGCAGTTGTGTGCGCTGTATAACGTTGGTAAATCATTGCCACCTGACTTTTGTAACGTTTGTATAATTACACAGATGGCCGTGCCAGAAAACTAATATTCAATGTGCTTTTTTTTTTTTAACACTGGCTTGCTGTAGTAGAGATTACCCCCTGGCACACGATGAGAAAGGCTCTGTTCTTTGTACAAATACGTTTCTCAGCGAGACCACAAATTATATTAGAAGCAACACACAAAGTAATACTATAATGTTTTAACGTATATCCGTACTGCTGGCACGGCTTGCTAATTGTCTCGAGCACAGTGTCATTTTTTACGGCCATGACACGCAGCCCATATTTCGATGTTTATGAAGCTACACATTTGGGCTTGTAGCGGTCTCACGCCACAACAGCTGCCCCTGAACATCTGGCAGGACTCTGGAATCACTGAACCTATTTACGTACACATGACTTTGTTTGTCTTGACTGTGGTCATGGTTACAATCTTGTAAAGCAAAATCACCATGTAGTGAATTATTGTTTGTCTCCATGATGAATAGCACGTCACTGGTGCGTGGGTGTTGAGCTGGTTAATTTGGATTGAGGGCTTGGTTTTGAGGTATGCCTGGATCCGATCGGCAGCATGTGCGGCGAGGCTCGGGCACGGACTTGTCTCCGTAGACCTTGGTGTGGTACTTTGAGCGAATTGTTTGAGGAAGTGGTGAAAACTTCTGAGACCTTTGCTATAATGGAAAGGTCAAGTGTAAAAGTTGTTGGACGCTCCTACGGCTCATCAAAGGCAATCTCTTATCGTCTTTAACACGGCGATATCACGTTACCTCGCTGGCCCCTGTCGGCATGCGGCACAGAGCGGAGAGAAGGACGTGGAGGGCCACTGTCTCCCCCAAACTGGAGGAAGCCAGGAATTAATTTCTGATGGACAGCGCTAATGTCTTTCAGACTGGAGCCCCGAAGCTACAAAGCATTCTCCATAACACGAACGCCGCGCGGCAGGCAAAACGACAAAAGCCGACCATCTGCTAACCAGATACGCGGCCGTATGCGCACACATACACAACGCACGAGGGGTGCCAAACGGATCGATTAGCAGACAAGGAGTGTGAGGGCCACAGCAGGGGGCTGGGGGAGACACCCAGGGTCAAAGAGATGGTGTACTGTTTCAGCACATGCTAAATCAGTTACCATCTCCACACACATAAAGCCCTGGCTCAGTGCTGCAGCCACCCCTCATAATCCCCAAACAATCTGGCTCAATCTGGAGAATAAGTGGAGGGTTTCTAGTTACAGTAACACTCAGCACAGCAGACGCTGAACAACAGAGACCAATGTTCCAACGTTGCCGCGTTGGTTTCCAAGTAGCATTTGTTTATTTCCTGTTCCGCTAAGAGACTGAGTGGTTCTCCTTTGAGTCCAGCCAGAATGAAACCCTGGAAAAGCCATGACTGCTGACCACCAGTGGGTTTCAGTGGGGGCCGTATTTAGTACTGACCTCTTTTTAAAATACTGGATACCATCAATTAATCTGTTTCTCGATGAAACGCACATGTTCAGAACCAAAGAGCGTATAGGTTAAGTAGGTGACTTGGTATGCACTCGTAGCAGCGCTCAGCGTTAGCAGGGTGTGGTTGTCTGTGCTGTATGTTCGCTGACAATAGCCAGCGCCTGGGAGGGGTGCGATCCAAGCTGCAGAGCACACTCTGTGCTCTGGTGCTATTAGCACGCTAATGCCGTCCCCAGCACTCCCCAAGGCTAGCGCTGGGCCCTAACCTGATACCACACATGCTACATACGACACAGGGTTCGTCTCAAACACATCTGGGGTTCAGAGCTTCCTGTTTGTCAACAAAAGGCCGCCGACAGGCTGCGACTGATCAGGATGCTGAGCTGCCCTCGTGCACATGTTTCACTACATGTAATCACTCCACATGTGTCACGTAAATCCTTTGCACACCAACCTGAGGTTACATGTTGTATTGCTCCGTGTCACTGTGCTCTTCCTCGTGCTCCTCTAAAGCCCTCTTGTGGATGGGTGGGGGGGTTTTATGGTGTGTACATGACAGCTGCTGTAGCTTTAATGTTGAACGATGCAGGATGTGTGAAGAGCCTTGACCGTTTGTTTTTCTATCTTAGTCTTTAAAAAATAACCAACGGATAACGTTGCCCAAGCTTTCATGTCGTGGTTGTTGGACCAGAGTTGGACCTAATGCTGGAAACAGAAGCACACGATCACCCAGCACAGCAGTCGTGTTTATAGCGGCCGGATAATATTACTCGTCTATTCCCGAGATGGACTTTCTGATTTAATAAGCGTCTCTGTGTTTTGAATCCCAAGGAAACACGGCTAATTAACCTTATTACTTAAAGGGGTAAAACATCTCCCCCATCAATAAAACGCCTTGCTTGCCTGTTCTACAATTATTCACTAAAGAGAGATTACTGTGAAGCCGATAAGAAATGAGATGCTTGTAGAGAAGAAATGAACAACAAATGTGCAGCTGTGGGTATCTGTCTTTGATAGCGGTTCATTAAATCGTACTGTGAGCACTTGCAGGCATACGTATAAATACATTTAGCCACGACTCGCTCAGTTTCACGGGGGGGAAAAAAATCTAGATCACTGTGATTTCCTGATGTATCACTTTTCTAGACATGGGGGTGAATTTAATCTTAAGTTTGCAGAGTATGAAATAAATGAAACCGTTATTGAACGTTTATTTTTGGGTCAGTTTTTGTGCTGTACTATCCCGTCAGGATCTTTAATTTCAGCACAGCCCTATAGGTTACCTCATATCCCGTCTATAGATTAGTAATCAGTTCTGTGACTCTTATCTGGCCCGTCGATCAGTGCAAGGTAAACGGATCCATGTGTCAGGGAACCGTTTGACTGACAGCTTGTCACTTTCTCTTTGTCGTCAGCGGCGTGCGCTCAGATAGGATCTGCAGGAGGCAGGATTGAATGTTTTTGATTCAGCCAAGAGAAGCCACGTTGCCTGTGATGTTCTCCTAAGCGGTTGGCCAGTTGAAGCTAAGATAGCGAGCCATGAAATGTAGCCAACACAAGCGTTAGCTGTGCAGTGGAAAGACGGTGTGCATCACAATGAATCGTACGTTCTTCACCAGCGACCAGGTCAAATTTGCAGGTCAATAGGAGCGTTTAGTGAATAGGAGAGTTTTAGACGTGAAACCCGGCGTGGTCACTAGAACAGCACTGCATAAATCGCTCTCTCAGAGACGCGTGGCCAGGATGGGGGTGTGATAAGAATGTGAAAAAGTGATCTTTAAACATGACGTGCCTGTTTGGTGTCTTTGTCACACTCCCTCTGAGTGTGACAAAGACAAACTCTCAGGGGGAAATGCCTTCTTGCTGTCAGAGGTAGAATGGTTTTAGCTAATAGCTAGGCAATAGCAACGGAAATAACCACACGCTACAATCACGCATCTTTAAATGAACAGCAGACGTAACCTAGAAGCACGATGGTCCCGATTTAGAGGCTGCACATGTGTTACCTGCACACTCACCTGCACTACTTGTTGCAGCGATGCTATCCGTATCTCCTGATCGCTCTGTGCTGCTAGCGCTAGCCTGAAGGTGAGCAGCATCCATGTTCTTTCATGTTTTCTTTGTGGGGTTGAAGCGATGCCTTACTGACACACGTGTGAGTTCAGACACTGTTTACCTCTGTCACCAAATTCATATACGCGCATGATGTCTCACGAACACGGTGTGTTATGTTGTTCCTTCCCCAGGTGAGCGCCCATATCAGTGTCCCTACTGTGACAAAGCATTTAGCAAGAACGACGGCCTGAAGATGCACATCCGCACACACACTCGTGTAAGTTTTTCCATTTCTTACTGAAGTTTTCTTTCCTGTCTTTCATAGTTTTGTGTTGTTGGTTAATGCTAACCGCTGTGCACAAAATGCAGCTGGTATACTCTGGGCTGTCCCAGACGGACGCTGACGGACGGGGGTGAATTATGGTGAAGATGAAGCCAATCAGTTAACACGACCTTTCAGAATCAGAAAGGGTTTTTGCATTGCAGTCTCTGCGTTTCTGTGTTTTGTTTTGCCTTTTATTTAAAGGGGGACAAAAGATGTCCCTCTTTATATGGGACACACAGCGTCCTGATTCCTGCTCCCATCACACCTTTGGAGACAATGTCCACAATTTTCTCACATGTGGGACTTTCTACAGCACATGCACTTTTCTAAAGTCTGGCTTTGACCTGATGAAGGGAACGCTTTTTACCCCTCAGCCATCACCCTGTCGGGCAACAAAGCAACGTCGGAGTTTCACATTGATACCTTAGGTGTGTCAGTTGGACACGTTTGAACCTCAGTGAACTCGACTTCAAGATCAGACACAAAGTTTTCTGAAAATCTTGTGAACGCAGCATCTCGAGAAGGAAGTGACCTCAGATTTTGAAATCTATACTATAGGTGCATCTACCAGGAGGCTGAGGGGTACTACAGATCACTGCCACTACTGTTATTATAGACACAAAGTTAGCCTGGACCAACAAAGATGCTCAAACAAAGGTGCATCAGCCTGTAAATCCTTCTAAACTGAAACCCAAAAGAGTGTATGATGGTATACAAACTGGAACAAGCACCATTTGTTTTTTGTTTTTTCAAGCTTGGATATGAAAGCCTTGTTGACGTGCCCAACCTTGTCCCTCACAAACACAACGACACACATTTTAGTTTGTGCACTTTTATTAGTTGTTACCAAGTAGCTGATATGTGTGCTTGTTGTACCCACGCAGTTTATAAATGCAGCTTGCTAACCAAGTTAGCCAGCGGTAAAGGATAAACTAGCATTGTAGCCTGTAAGGTAACTGTCCAAAATACAACCAACATGGCAGCAACCAGATGTGAGACGCCTCCATCTCCATGCTCCGTACTTTTGAACCAGTGGTTTTTGTCTCACAGTCGGCCAAATGTCCATGAAAAAGCTGCACTTTGTTGGCCCAATTAGCGCTTCCTGTATGAAACACTGCCGCGCCCCAACTAGGGCTGGGACAACGCGTCGACGCAATCGATTACGTTGACGTGTAAAATACCATCTATCCATCCATCCATCCATCCATCCATCCATCCATCCATCCATCTTCCTCCGCTTATCCGGGGCCGGGTCGCGGGGGCAGCAGCCCAAGCAGAGAAGCCCAGACCTCCCTCTCCCCAGCCACCTCCTCCAGCTCATCCGGGGGAACACCAAGGCGTTCCCAGGCCAGCCCAGAGATATAATCTCTCCAGCGTGTCCTGGGTCTGCCCCGGGGCCTCCTCCCGGTGGGACATGCCCGGAACACCTCACCCAGGAGGCGCCCAGGAGGCATCCTTATCAGATGAACCACCTCAACTGGCTCCTTTCGATGTGGAGGAGCAGCGGCTCTACTCTGAGCTCCTCCCGGAT
>VURO01018535.1:0-27295 GCA_015108175.1 Pelvicachromis taeniatus | reverse complement strand
GTGTGTCCTCATGTCTAATGAACACAGGCTGATGACAGTGATAAAACTCCCGTGAGTGTTGATGAGCTGCTGAATGTAACTTCAGGTTCCTCGTGCTCCCTGAGCATCAAGAGAGACGGCTGATTGTTTAACTGTATGGAACGTGCTTTAAGTGAATGTGAGATGTGGTACATCATACACACTCTGACCCCTACATGCACTCTTTGAAATATAAAAAGAGTGAAATCCAGTGAGCCTCCAACATTTCTGTCACTCTGATCACTTACTTATTGCCTGAGTTTTTCTTCTCCCAAACACAAATATGCATTTTTGATGAGACGCTGCACTTTTATTTCCTCAGCCCAGTTGTTGTCTTTGCTTGGCCTTAGTTGGTGTCAGCTATGATCTTCTGTTAAGTGCATGATTCATGAGATGCTGCTATCTAAGAGTCCTTTGGGATTTCTAAATTATCCAGATAAGCTTTCCTCTCCAAGTTGGGCAGCTTTGAACTGAGCCTGATGTGACCAATCGTTGCAGTTTTTTTTTTGTGCTGCTTGCTGTTGTGACTCTTGTGAAGAACCACACAGCGGCAGTGAAACACTGCCCCCAGCTGGACTCCCTGCTCATTAAGACACAAAGGCATTGTACAGTATTGGCATGGCAACAAGCTTTAGTTTTCCTCTCCTCTGGCAGAAGCTGAGAATAAAATATAAAGCAAACTCTATTCAGTGGTAATCACTTGCGGCGGTAATTTATTCTTAAAGGGTCGGACTTCTCGTTCTAGGTACATGGCAAAGCAGATGGTTGTGTTTACTGCACCGAGACACTGTTTAGTTCTATTAATTTACAGTTAACTCTCAGTGTGCTGATTTTATAAGAGTCAAATAAAAGTGATTTCGTGACCCAAATGGGTTTATTACTAGGATTTTAAACTATTCATTTTGGGGCCCATGTAGATGACTATTGTTTTTTAGTGGATTCTCTAAACCGGGTCCTCAGAGAGTGGGTTCAGAACCACAAGATCAAACTAAGTTGAATTAACCTGATATACAGGAGAAAAAAACAAAAAGAATTTACTGATGTTATTGCACAGACATTTATTTAGCCAAGTCTTAACTGTTTTATTATGTGCGATTGATTGGGTTCATTTGGTGCATGCTGGAGTTTTGAGAACCACTACTCTAAATACATATAGAGATGCAGCATCTTGAATTGTGTTATGCATCTATACACATACAGATAGCATGTACAACAACACTGGCTGATTTACGACAAATGCTTGTTGAAGAATCCCTCAGCAGTGTATGATCAAGCTGGTGACCAGCAAGAGGAGGACGTGCCAGGCTGTTGTGGCTGTGTATGATTCTTCTACACACTGCTAAGGCTCCTTTTTGGTAAATTATTAAATTAATAAATGATTAAACTGCCAATATGTTTTGCTTCTTCAGACTTCTATCATCCAATCCAATAAACAGCACCAAACAAGAGCCATTAGCAGAATAAGCTGTTTAGCAGCGAAAATGTTGCAAGTTTTTCATTGATGCAACCCACATACTCAGGTCTGCTGCTCAATCCACAAATACATCCTCCTTACAGTCCTGGCACCGTTTGAGGGAAATAAGCTGGTTTTCCAACAGTATCAGATTTTTTTGCCAAGAAGCATTGTTAAAACAAAGAAATAATCACCCAAACACAAATGTTCTTTCTTAAGTTTACTTGGCAACTTCTGGTGGCTAGGGAAAACTGAGGGTTTTCCACCCAGGTGTGAGCGGTTGCTGGGGGTTGCTGGCAGTCACTGTAAAATTGGTCACCAGTCATGCAGGCCTAAATTGGTGTTCTTGTATTAAAAACACCAACTTGTCTGTAACTACTCTCTAATGGAGCTTGAAAAAAGTCAAACAGAAACAGAGACCTTTTGACTTCAAGTAAAAGTTGCACCTTTTGAAATGTGTTGGTTTCATCAGTAAACTCCAGCTTTTACTTCAAACATTATTCATGTCTGGTTCCAGGTTTTTCAACCTTCACTATCACTCAGGAGTTAGTTAGCAAGTGTTTGCAGACAACCCAACATTTTCCATGCAAGCTTTGGATGACCACAGCAATCTTTTTGTGACCAGTCTCACTCAGCAACCACTTATCAAAATGTCAGGAAATACCCATTTTTACTTTGGAACCACAGGTTGCTGGGGGGCTGCCAACCAGTCTCTAAGGCTGTGGGACTGAGGCCAGTGGGCTCTGAGCTGGTCCTTTCAGTCCTGTTGTAACTAAGCATCTTGTATTATCAATAGAGCTTGTTCATTTGCAACAAACAAACCCTAACTCTAATCCAGCAAGTTATGGTTATTTTTGTTTGTTTGTTTTAATTAAAATGTGTGCCGACGCCTGCCTCCATAGGCATATGGAGCTCCCCTAAAGTACACACAACTATAAAATGTAACAGCAGTTGGAATGACCATATAAAATTTTTGTCTTGGACATTTTCATCAACATTTTATGTGCACTGCCTTTACATCTAGATTTTGAAACGTTTAAATAAAAGATGACATCATCTGCAAAGGAGAGCATCACTTAAATGCAAACCCGGGCGCCGAAAGGAAAACAAATAGACAATCTGGATGAGAGGGAGGGGGGACTAATTGGGAACAGATGGAGCTAATTAACAGAGGTGAAAACAATCAGGATGGGGCAGTTATACACTGCAGTGGAGGGAAAACAGACAAGGACAGGAAGTAAAAACAAGTTATCAAAATAAGAGAAGTCACAGCAAAGACAAATAAAAGCAGACAGAGCCAGGGAGGCATGTAACAGGAGAGGATAAACTGTGATTTTGAATCACAGGCTTGAACTTTGGTCAACATTTTATGAGAGGCCACGATGGATTTCTCAGCGTACTGTGTAGAGTAGCACAGATACAGGTTCTACATGCCATTTTTTAAAAATTCGCCTTAAATAATGTGTAAATGCATAGTCAGTTAACAATAAACACTTCAAAGAGTGAAATAACATTTGCACCAATGAAAGTTATAAAATACTTTGTAATGGTCTGCTCTCTCTTGAACAACAACGTGGGCAACATGAGAAACTGGGACTGTTGTGGAGGGCCATAGCTGAAATAGCTGAATGCAGTTCTGTTCATTAGTACTTTCATTTCTTTACAAACTACAACTAATAAGAGTACATTTTGGGAAACAGGAAAATATAAATCCTCCCCTTTCTGACATTTGAAAAATCTAACCAATAGTGTGCTACTTTCTGCCTATTTCCATGACTGTATATAATGATATTAAGATTCATGCTTATGTTTTATACTTTTGTTCTTATCTTGTCTTTTTTCAGTAGTTGTTTAGTTGTTGAGCTATATTTTTATGTTTTTTGTATTTATTTCTTCTACGTTTCGGCTCTTTGAAACTCTACACGCAGTGTTTCTGTTTCTACTCCCATTTTGTTTCGTTATTTTGCACTTCTTACTGCACCATGTAAAAAGGCACAAGAATTTCTGCCAAGATGAGAACTCTGTCAATCCTATCTCTACTTAAAAATGCCAACATTTTACCAATATTTAATCAGCATTGCCAGAAACAACTGTGCATGTTTCTGCAAAGGTTAAAGACTTCAAACTTTGCACTAAGCAAATAGACTGGTTCTAGTATACTGCTGCACTTTTCTACTCTACTTAAGCACTCAAAGCATTTTATACAACACACCTCATTTACTCTTACACACCCATTTATACAAGTGCATACAAGTAAGAATGTTCACACCCGGAGAGTGTAAAGGATAGTATCTTGATACTTTGCTTAAGATCGCAGAATCTTGCCCAAGGATACTTTGGCATGCAGAAATCTAGTCTGTTTTGAGTTGGAACAAAGGGTTAAAGTCAGGTTTGATAACTGAGGTGGAAATGCATGTGGCCATCACTGAGAGAGGCTCTTATTGTGGATTTGTTAAACTTTATCACCAAGAATGCTTGTTCGCATATGAAAGTAGATCAGGGAGAACAAACATCTTCCTCTTTGACAGATGAATACAGGCCCAGCAGTGATACTGACTTAAACAACACCTCCTGGTGTTTAATACAATGCAAAAGTATCAATATCAGTTCCAGGTTTACTTTATTTTGCAACTTGTCAAAAGTTCAACATTTTGCATGACTTGGACAACCTTCGGCTGAAATGGGCTATATCACGGACATCACAGCTCTCGTCCAGAGCCAAGAAGAAAAAGTCAAAATTGTCTGCTGTAGTATTCAACTGAAACTCCTACTTTCCCAAACTGTCCTTGATTCATCTTATTATGGTTCACCTGGAGAGGGGCATATTCCAAATGTTTTTTTCCTCAGGACATATTAGTGCATCAAACACACGTGGATAATCTCCCTGTGAGAGAATGGGTTATAGTTGTTTTGTGAATTTGTGAAATCACAAAGCTGCTCTTGACGGCTTCATCCTTGGATTTTTAAAGCGTGGTCCAAGGTCCTTGTTGCAGCAAAGGTTCACGTGTCCGTTCCAGCTCTGGACCTGTTAAGTTTTTGTACTTCTCAATTCAAACTGTAAGAAACACAAACACATCAAGTGCACATCTTTACTCCTGAGATCAGTAAATAAATACTTTTACACGTCTTTTGAGCCTGTAAACTCACATCTGTCATAAACGTGGGTTCCAATGCATTTGCAGTGAAGTTGCATTCACTTTCACACACAGGCATACGTAATATAAAAAAATAGCAGTCACCTTCAAAATAAAAGCAGCACAGCTGACCTGTTATTTTCCACAAAATTGCAAAAAAACAATAAGCTGTTATCTGATGGGGAGTTAAGTTTAAGACCCCATTGAACTCACACGTACAATGCCCGGGTCTGCCGTTTGTCAAAGAGATTTTAATCTAAAGGGATTTCATAGTGAAATAAAATATCATTTGAAACACGTGTCACATTGCTGTAAAATTTCCAGTTTGATGTTCTCAGCTGGTACGTGAAGCAGGAACAGTAGATACAGTAGATGTTTCTTACAGAGTTTATTTCTAACTTTTTTAAGGCTCTTTAAAAGTTCAAAATGCTGCTGTGCCTTTACTCTAGTCTCGCTCGTTAGCTGCTAACCTTTACTGTCCACAACAAGCCTGCAGTGATGAGGGGGAGGCAGACAGAGACACAGTTCTAATGTTGCTTGAAACAGACGACTTTTTTCTCTTTCTTTAAAGGCAGCAAACACTTTACACGAAGTCCAGCCAGCCAAGCTGGACTAAACTCTTCAAGAAGCTAGTTATTTTTAGGTCTATGATAGGGAATAGGGAAATTAATTGTTATGGTCACAACTTCATTTAAAGGCTCACCAGTCAAGTCTGATAAATTAGAAACTGCTTCAAAAGATAAAAAATGTTTTTTTCATGAAAGTTAGGCATCCTCTGCAGACACTGGTGAGTGGTTGTGGAGCTTGCTGGTTAAAAGTTATTCCTCACTGCTAAAACGAAATCATTTAAAAAAGCTGAAACTTTTGCTTTGAAGGCACACGGTCTCTATTTGTGGTTTGCAACACAACCACAACAACAAGTAGTTGTTGAATGTTAACAGACAACTGGGATGTTCTATACTAGCTATGGGCCAACATTTGGTGCAGCACCATATGCCTCTTCTTTATTCCTCTTAAATATACTGCTTCCATATACTGAAAGCATGCAAACCTGCAGCACCCTGCATTCCCCAATTGGTTGCCAACCAGTTAGAGAACATATGTTTTTCCCTTGCTGGTTGCTAGGAGGTCACTGACTTGTCTTTATTTTTGCATGACTCCTGCACAGCAGCTACTTGCTTCTTTTAAGGAAATACATTTTCCCCTAGCAACTAGTGGTTGCCAGGCAGTCACCAATCAGTCACCAGGTCTGTGTCAAGATTCTCTCTCTTGTCTTGACAAGATTATAGCTTCAGTAACAGTCCAATCCATCATCGTGACATGATTAGCATCTCTGCTGATTCCATCACAGCACTCAATAAATGTTGTGCTAATTTGTGCGTGTGGATAAAGTAAGCTTTAAAAAAGAGCTGACATGAACCTCTGCTGTGGGCATGCATCAGTTAGCTGTAACTGAATAAGTGCTCCTGCAGAACACACTGAGCACTTTCCACGATTTTAAAGGGGTGTGCACAAAAAGGAGACTAGCAGTGATGTAACGAACAGAGATTGTGGAACGGCAGTGAAATGCAGTGATTTGTTGTGCAACCAGGCAAAATACTTGTTAGTAAGGTGAAGTGGGTGACTCCCAAGTGAAACTTTCCTCACCATTTCATTGACAGTTGATGGGGTCTTAAATATCTTACAGTGTTATGTAGATGACTGTTACTAGCGACCAATAGGCACAAAGTGATAAGCAAACAGTTTAATGTGTAGTTTCTGGTTGACTGGTTGTACAATGAAAAGTCATTTTGTGTAAGGACTCCTGTAGGATGTGTGCACATAGGATGCAGGTGAACTACCACGAGTGATGGACTAACAGATTTACACATTTACATTTAAACTTTAAGACCAACTGACAAAGTCATTAAAACATTTGTCTTTTGCAAGATCATTGCATATGACATCTGTAAAGAAACACTTTCATGTTCCTGTATGTGCTCCTCTACAGAAACCTGGGGTATTTTGCAAAGCAGCGGAGTCCGTCTGCGGTCATACTCAGCCTGTGGGAGGCTCGTCACCAGGACACTTCTGACCTTGACTCTCTAGCCAGTGCCCTGGAGGAGATTGGAAAGATCCACTCCAAAAGTTCCCCCAAGGACCAGGATGAGTGCGAGTCTGACTCCATTCACATACAAGCAAGTAGTCTGTACGAATCGGGCAGACTAACCAGTCAGAATACAGAGGACTGTACTTCTGAATACACGGGCTGAGAGAGGAGAGAGAGCCAGTAAAAACTGACAGACTGACGTATATATCTGTGTACGCACACAGTCAGTGATGGACAACACACTGCGGCGGTGCGGTAGAAGGTCACGAGGTGAGTAGACGGTGCCAGTGTTCAACACGGCGACCAATCACAACAGGTCGAGGTGAGCCGGCACCTGCTGTGGATCTGCCCCTCTCTTTTAAGAACCTGTCTGAGGCTGGACTGTAAATCTTTGTCTGCCTTTCCACTCAGTCCTTTCTGTTTGTTTCTAACTTATTTTATATTAGGTTGATGTGAATGTATTCCCCTCTGTGTCTGCTATTGTCTGAACCCACGTTAGAGGAGAAGGGAGCTCCTTTCCCAGCAGTCCACACACTTGCATATAACTTCAAATATGCAAATAAGATGATACAACTGTGGCAAAATGTAAGTCATCTATGTTTGATCTGACACTCCCCTCCCCGTGTCAACAAATGAAAACAGACTTAAAAGCTTCTTTTTATTTTCTTTTAGTGTCCAGTATTATATTTTTTAATGGGAAGCTCCTGATTGCTTAAATGTTGTGATAGTGAACTTTCAAGGCAGGTATCTTCAAAAACACCTGTTTTGTATTTATTAAGAGAAGAAAATCCCAAAACCTAAATTTTAGCACTTATGTGATCATTTATGCAAAAATGATCATAAATCTATCATCCCCAGTTTTACTAGAAAAAAAGAAAAGAAAGAAAACGGTTGGTTGTGGCGTAATGTGGCAGAGTGAGATTTCTAACCGTGCCATTACAATTCATGACAGTTTCCTCCAGCGGCAGATAGACAGGGAGGAAGCTGTAAAACATCATTTCCTGGCACCGCAGGGAGGTCATCGCTACGTCTTATCATCCGTTCCCACCATTAACACCCGTCATATAGACCTCATATCAGACCCCGACACACCCAACTGCCCCCACGTCTACCACCCACACACACAAATACACAACTCACACACCACACTGACATTTTGCGGCTGTAGAGGTCACGTGAATTTTACATATTATTCAAAAAACACCACAGGAATACAGAGCGTGTCAGACATATATAACATACAGTAACCATATATAATTAAATCACACGTCATGCTGAGGGAACAAGGGAAAATGTCATAGTCGTGTGAGGTAATGGTAAGTGAAACGTGTGATGACCTTTAGGTCAAAATAGATTGAAATGTTAACCCTTCATCTTTATATTTGAACACACACTAAGGTTGAAGCTGTCAGAGCTTTAGCCATTGTTTGGAGGAAGCATTTTGTAATTATTTAAGACTCTTAATTCAAAGTTCAATTAAGTGCTTTTTACATCAGATACATTCAAAAACAACACCCAGTGTTCTTGCAGCAGAGAGATTTGTATGACTGAAATCACAGCGGGCCTCATAGCAGCCTTCACCTCACCAGAGAGCTGCATGCTGGGTGAATAACGCCAAATTATGCAAAATTATATTTTCTCACGTACTCCTGGCAGTCTCTAGCCGTGAACTTTCAGGTTAGGATTTTTTTTTTCCAAGGTTCTGATATGTGCCACTGAAATTTCTGTCTGCAACCCTGGTGAACGGCATGTCCTGTGCGCTGCGCCTGGCAATGAAAAATTCCTCAGAGTCTCACTAATTTATCCTGAAACAGAAGAGGGCCAGCGAGTGACAAGAGTGGCGCTGCAGTGGAAGGGTACAATAGTTCAATGATGGCAGGAGGGGAAACAACAGACCTGAATTTTAACCAAACGAAACAATTTGACTGATATAAAATCATAATACTATAAGCAAAGACAGAGAGCAGGCGAATGGAGCAGCACAACGAGCACCTATTTATTAATTTTTTTGTCAACCTTTACGGTTACGTGCAGTTTTACAGTTTACAGGCCTCGTGCTAACTGTATGGAAAGTTAATTTTAATTTAACTTTGATAAAAGTCGGCAAAAGAAAATATACTTTATTTTGAAAAATGAATTACCTTACAAAGGGTTGTGTGCTTTTAGACTCTTTGCAGATGCAGCATTAAAAATCAGAGGGGGTGGAATATTTTTGTTTGATGTAAAATAAGCTGTAATGTGGACGTGTAGACCAGAATGTTGGTAATATTGATATTACCAATATTATAGTTAACCGAAACGGAACCTAAAACTAAAACTAGATCAACATTTTTGCTTAACTGAAATCAAAATATAAAACTAAAAACTAAGACTTTTGAGGGTAAAAATAAGACTAACTGAGATGATTATGTGAACTTGGAAACTAAAAAAGAATCCAGATATAAATGCAGTATTCTTAGTTTTTAATTGTCAGTTCGATAAAACTTGTTGACTTGAAGCATTGATGGATTTGGACGTCTGCACGACTGGGAGTCATCTGCTTTCCAAAAGCTCTGTGTTTTTATTGGAAAACATTTTTTTTTTTCCTATGCCTTTATTTACACTGATCTTTCTAAATCAAAGTGAAATTAAACAGAATTTAAAAACACATAAGGCAAAAATAAAAAAGTGAAAATACAAAACTTCAATCTAATCTGGTGATGATAAGCTAACCTCATAGTTATTATACAAAAAGGCTACATATATGTGTTTGGTATAATTACAGGTAAGTAGAGCGCAATAAAGATTAGGTACAATTCAGATGTTTAGCATTTGATACCTTAAAAACCATCAGATTTGACCTGTTTCAACTCTTAAATCATTATCAAAGACACACAGTGTGTAATTTTGAGTGTGTTATAGCTCAGTTTCTATCCGAAAGCAAATTTTGACGCAATTTAGAGAGAAGGTTGATATACTGGGCAGAACACTGTAGCTGAATATTTTAGATCAAAGGTTTTTTTGTTTGTTTGTGTTTGTTCCTGTAACATGATCTTGTGACCAGGCTTTGAACGCTAATGTGACAAAAAGCATTAAATGTACTGTAACTGTGTGTTGGTTTTATTTGAAGGTAAGCATGGCACTTTCCAGTAAGGCTACATTTCAGCATTCAAACATTTACCAACTCTTCAAATTTTCGAGTCATTGTCAAGACAGAGAAACAGAGAATGAGTCATTTTTAACCTCTACATTATAAGTTTTCATCCAAAATGAAATTTAGTGGTAACACATTTTGATGACAATTAACAAAAGAGAACCTCAGTCCAATGTCCAGCAATGGCATTCACTGGTATTACTAAAACATACAGAGTTACAGACGTCAGCCTGCTCAGAATAATAAAATGTTGGCTATACATAAACTGTCTTTAAACTGTGAATGACTGAGTCACTACAAATGTTTAATATAACTATTTGGCTATGTTTGCTGTTGGCGGTGTTATTTAGTCCACCTTTTGTATCAGGAAATGGAAAGCAAAGAATTCTTCATTATTATACCTGCACTGTTTTCAGCTCATCGCTCTTTCTTTAGCAAGTACAAAATTGGTCTGATGCAACAAGTAAAGATCAACCACTGCCACTGTTATACAACAACACAACAGGCAATACTGCATTACATTACTGTAACCCCAATAGAGTTACCCTGCTGCAAGAGCAAATACAGAGGAGGATTATTACGTGACAAAGTTACAGATATACTAACTGGAAAAATCAAAAACTTTCCCTGATCTCTTATTCGTTGCTGGGTACAACTTGACATGACGGCAGTTCCACACAGCAGTCTCAGAATAGCAGAAGAAGAATGATTTTTATGGTCCGGGTGCTGATAGTTTTTGATCGAGGTACATAGACCGATGAATCTTGTCCTTCAACATATTTCATCTGAGATAAATTCTCGACTATTTTTGTGACAAATAGAGGGAAACGTAAACTCTTCCTCGGTTGCTCGTCACGACTTATACGGTCACCTGGAATACACCACTGCGTGTTTCTGACCCGGCACTGTACATGTGAAAGGTTACATCCATCTGTTTTGATTTTCCTGCATCATTTCTATGCATTTGTAATTACTTTCTATCCCTTTATTTTGTAATTGAAGCTTGTGAAGTGAAGAATATGAAAGGTAATCTTTTGTTTACTTTTTTTTTTTTTTATCCCTTAATCGTGACTAACTGGATTTTCCTTTTCGTTCCTACAAGCGGAGTGTCCGAAAAGGAAACGTGTGCTTTTGTAATGCTTAGCGGTGGCTTATGTCGCATCGAGAGCATCTTGTCTGCGTGGTACACACAAGCAAACTCAACATGCACCTTCATCCTGGATGTGTATCAGCTGTGTCCACTGTATCCCATTGACACGTTGAAATTCAGTTCTTTGATAAGTGCGCTCACACACACTCTTACACAAACATATGTTCACTGTGTATAAAGCTTTGGTGTAAGACTAACCCTGTTTCATGAGATTAAAAACTTCACTGTTGCATCCATGACTTCCTGTCACCTGAGTTGGTCAGTCCGATGCTCTTTCCTGCTTCACGCATGGCCTTCGGCTTCATATCACTATTCTTGTGCCTTGTTTAACTACTGTAAATGGTGAATGTTTGTAAAGTACAGATGGGGATGAAAAAAAGAACAATTAATCATACTGACTTACATTAAAGGTATAAGTTGAAAAAAGTATTTAAGATTATAATAATAAATAGGCTGCAGAGCTTTTCTAGTGCTGAACAGCTATGTTTGGTAATGCCAGGGCAGCTTTGCGGTATACTGTATCTATAATTATGGACATTTTGGATGTTTTCTGTACAGTAGAATTTGCAAATGTATATGCAGCCTTTTGGAAATAAATGTACAGTTGAAAGATCAACTTGTCTCAAGTTATTTTTGATTTTTTTCGTTGGCTAATGCACATGGGATGACTCAACGGGGGGGGGGGGGCACAGCAATACCCTCCTCTCTAGGGGACTGTCGTTGTGATGAAAGTGGAGGGTTTATGCTTGCAGGCGTTGCTTTATTTTTTGTGGCTTGTCTGAATTGTTGATGTAGCCAAACTGAAACATGCAGTCCGTACCAGGGGAAAACATGTCAGAGATATATTCTCTGAAGTGTTCAGTTTGGGTGTACATCTTTATTCAGGAGAATGTAGTTTGGTTTTTGCAATTAAATTATTTTTATTTATTCATTTCTTTTGTTTGATCCCCAGCGACGTCGCAGGTCAGAGTCTGTAACATGTAACTACTTGCTGAGTTGTGGCCTCTGCACCAAATGTACCATCTGCACCACATTTAGATCTGTGGAGCTGAAAAGCCATTTATCTTATTCCGAACTGGAGGATACAATAGATGCTAATATGACAGTCACAATGTAGCCGCGTCCACAGGTTTTTCACCTGTTGAAAATGGCTCTTAATAACATGAATATCGTTCAGAACTGAAGGCTTTTGACAAATTATTAAAATGATCATTTAATTTCATGAAAGTGTTTATGAGGTAATAAATTAAGTGAAAAGTGGAATGACTTTTATGCACTCTTTGTGAATCAGTGAAGTTGTCTCCGCTCTTTAGAGGAAATTGAGGTTATGGCAATTCTCCCTCAGCTTCTCTTTTGTAGACCCAAAGTCTTCATCAGCTTCTTCTCTGCAGTCACTGGTGTGAAGCATGATTGTGATAAAAGAGTTGGATTTGGTGCAACCACTTGCTGCCAAATTCTCCCAGTGCTCTCTTGAGTTACTGTAATAAAAAAAAAAAAAAGCACAGACAGCTTTTTCCCGATAACCACTCTGTCCAGAAGAGCGCAGTCCTGGGAACAGCTAAGATACTGCGCAGGACCCTCAAGCCTCCCCATGGCCTCTGGAGGACCCGAGCTTGAAGGATAGACCGCCCGCAGGGGCGAGAGGGGAATTTTTATATATATGAAATGTTACAATGTCATGTTAACACTATAAGTCTTTGAGTTAAAAATCATCACCTCACAGTGGGCGGATCAAATTTTAATTTAATCATTTCTACTGGCATCAGCCTTTCCCATGAAATGCTGGCTCACAGCCACAGGCCATGGTATTTCATGCTTGTTGTGGCAAATGCAGCCTGGAGCTGCTCGCCTCAAGCAGAGATGAAGAGTAATCCAGCATCACATTTTTTTATGCGAGTAGTATTACCAGAGACCTTCCTAGAAACAGCCTCTATCAGTTATGCTTTAATGTGTCTTGCATTCTCTGAATGTGTTTTTTTTTTTCTGTCCAAAAGAAAATGTGTTAATACATACCTGACTTCATGGGACAAAGTTCACTAATCCATCTATGGCTGACTGACTAATGTTGGGGGAATTCACAACGACAGGGTGTGTCTTAGGCTGCTAGTACAGTAGTGATCAGAAAATTGTAATGATGAAATTCTGCCATACCTGTTAGCTGATCTGTGTTTGGAATTAAACAATTCATGCATGAAATGATTCAATATCTGGTATTTGTGTGGCACATTGCATGGCCTATGAAGAAATAGGGAAATATCTGAATACATGTGAGGACTAACAAAAAGTGAGATTTAAACAAGTATCAAGAGAACACTTTCTTGCACACGGTTGTGAGTCACTAGCGACAATATGCTTAAGTTTTAGTTTTAGCTTCTAATATTTGCAGTGTCTGTTAGTGCACTTTGGAATACTAGTGGAGTGAATGAGTTGATGTTAGTTGTACATGTGCCATTATACTGGCAGCAACAATGTAGTCAATAAAAACTGTGTCCTGGTTGGTGTTTGCAGTGTGTACAGTCTGCATGTAACATCTGAAAAAGCTTCAGCTAGTGTAGCCGACGGCTGCTAACCTGGCCTGATTTTAATTGTTATTGTTTTTGGAAGCATCGTAGGCTGTATATGTGTATAAGCTGATAAGAGTAACGCTAGCATCTGAATCGCAAATATGTTGGTGTATAAAAAAAATATAAATTTAAAGTTGGCTTTGAATGATGGGGAGGCTGAAGATAACAGAGTGGACTGATTCCTGTTGCGTTCATATAATGTGCAGGCCAGTTACACATTATCCACATTTCTGCTTCTTTAACTGAATTTTATCAACGTAACTGTGCCGTATAATCATTCAGTCATGTATTATTGTTATGTGTTATTTCTGTGCATTTTGTTTTTAAAGCATATTTCCAATCACTGCATGCAATGTTTAAGAAGGTTCAGATTGACACAATGGTGGCATTTAATGAATTGCTTCTTATCCACTTTTCTTTGTTAGTCTTTAATCCCATTGAGTTGCTGTAGCATACACTCTAGCAGCTGTTTCACTGTTAAAAACCCTGTTAATGATTTCTGAAAATAAAGGGATAAAGGGATTGGATAAGCAAAAGAGAAGGGATGGATGAAAATAAAGGGATTTTATTCTGAAAAGGTTTAGGAAATACTGACTTTGTATTAACATAATGCAGCTCTTACAAGATTATGACCAGTTATACTGAATAGGCTTAAACTATCAGACCTGCTTCTAACATAGGCCTGCTACATGTAAAAGTCATTTTCCTTTAAGGTGATTTGAGGCACAGTCGTTAGTACATCCAAATAATTTACCAGCAAGTAAACTGAGTTTTCCAACTATGCTGTCTATAAAGTATTTTTGCTAGATTTTACATTTTAGAGCAATAATAGCTTCTTCAATTCCACAGAGGTGAGACAAGATTGTGCTTTAAAGTGTGATAGTTCCCATTCATAAAGCTCAGGAAGTAAAGGTATGAGTAATAGGCAAGAGATTGTTGTACTACTAGTGTGATTAAGTGAGGCATGATGAACCCTCCAGCACTGTGTCTATATTTGCCATCAACTTTTTAAAAGGCAACATTGTCTGTGACATGCATCATTACAACAACGAAACAGATACGTAAGTTCAAATGTCTGTAAGTGAATCAGTAAGACAAACACAACATTCATAAGAACATTGATTGCTTCTCCAGCTCCTGGCTGTGAAGCAATTGGCCCACTGAATTGTGCAATCCTGCTCTAACTGCTAACATTAGCAATGTGGCCAGCGAGGTTATTGTCATTTATGTCAACAGACAAACCCACTGTTGAGCTCACCATAGAGATGAATGGGCCCAATGTCCCAGGCAGCCATGGAAAAGAAATGAGCAATAGAACTACATCAGCATAGCTCATTATGAGATACCATCTGAGGCCATCTTAACCCTGACTCAAACCCCAACTCTAACCTTTGTTTTTTATTTCTTTATTGGAAAAAATAGAAACAGATTTGATGTGTCTCATTTAGAATGATCAATTTCTTTGTCACCTGATTGCCAAGATTGTGAAGCACAGACTTAAAAAATAAATAAAAATTCAGATATCATAGGGTTATGATTAACGCCAGGATCATCATCAGTGATGACTTAGACCTCACAGGGATTCACTTTTGTGTTTGGTTTTTAAAAACACTGTAACTGTATCCTCGTTCAAGATTGCAACCTATTTAGCCTATAGTGTCTACCATGAAGCATCCTGAGACACTTAGATTATTATGAATATTAACCTCTTAACTTAGGGTTAGAGTTTGGGTTAGGTTGCATTTTAGTCACATGTTAAATATGGATAGTTTCAGAAACTATCCAATCAAGTCTCTTACTTGCACCTGACATTTTCTTGCCCTACACTTTCCAAATATTGGGAATAGTTAATCTATTAATTTGGCAATTATTTCCTGCAAATCGTAGAAAGGAGCGCAACACCGTGAATATGTTCCAGGAATGGTATCCCTGAAGGTGTTTGGTTTTCAGATTGAAAGAGCATATGTGTCTTACCCCACATTAATACAGCACACATGCATGTGATGCCGTCAATAGAGGGGAACTAGTGCGCTGCCAGAATGTTCCAGATGGAGACCTTGAGCAATGCGGGAACAAAGCCATGTATAGACTTCTCCTAGTAACTGGTGGAATCAAAGGGCAAACCCAATGAAATACCCTTTTAGGCCATATACACCCATGGCTCTGACCAAAGTCCATCTGGAAGTAAGTCTTGCCAATTTGGACAGTCATTTTGAACTATAATCTAAAGTCACATAAGAACTGCATGTATGGATTTACCAGTCAAATCTAATGAGAACAGTTCTTCGGTTGCTTCATTTGAAGTGACGCCACAGTGGATCATCTGCCTCCATCACTCTCTGTCCCTCAGACACTCATTTCTAATCTTGTCCATTCTGTTCACTTCCAATGAAAACCTTAATATGTTCAACTTTTCCACCTCCAGCTTCCCCTCCTGTCTTTTTGTCAGTGTAACCGTATGCAAACCGTACACCATAGCCAACACGTCTCAATGCCATCTACCTTTCTTTCCATTCTTGCTGCTATCATTCTGTCACAAATCATCCCTGACGCTCGTCTCCACCCACTTCACCCTGCCTGCACTCTCCTTCAGCTCTCTTGTGCACACATATTCTGTCTTGCTTCTGTTGAATTTCATTAATCTTTGCTCCAGTGCATACCTCCACCTGTCCACACTCTCTTACACCTGCTCCCTACTCTCACTACAGAGACAATGTCAGCTGCATCATAGTCCGCGGAGACTCATTCCTGATCTCATCTGTCAACCTGTCCATCACTACTGTGAACAAGAAGGGGCTCAGAGTTAATTGCTGATGTAACTTTGATTTCCCCTCAGTGAGGATCATGTCTCCCTTTATTAGATAATCTTACTGGTCAACCTTCTGCTGCTGCCATTGACATCTGACCCAGTCTGGGTGCTCTACAATCACACTAGAGTGGATATTGTTAGTGCTCTTGTGAAGCCTATTTAGTTCTATATGAACACTTTTACCTGCCTTCCATTGTGGGAAAAATGAAAGAGCAGTGCTTTCCCATCCTTCCTAACCACCACTTTGGTGCCCCCGAGTTAGACCCTTAACTCTAAGCAGCTCCAGTAGAGCTGCTCAGAGCCAATAGGTCTATTGTACTGGACACCATATAATTGTGCAAGCATCAACGGGGCATTACAGAAAAGGAAGCCTTGCTTTCCTCTGAACTTCCATCGCAGAATAACTTTGTGAACTAAACATCCACACAAGCTGCTAGAGATTAGAAACAAATTAAAATGCTACATATTTTAGGAATATATGTATTCCATTATCTGTGTCCATTGTTTGCATAAAAGATCATCCTTTATTCAACCCATTTCTTATCTGTCTTTAAACCTAATGTCGGATTTTAACATTTAACAACTAGTTGCACTTCTTTTGCTTGAGTCACCAGTGTGCAGGTTCACTCTGTCTGTGGATAAGCTTTGTCTAATTCCTCGATGAAAAAGCGAGTTCATGTAAGTCTCCAGTTCACTATCTCCTCTTGCACTGTGTGTCAGAAAGATCCCCTTAATCCCTACAGCATAACCTCCCTCTCAGTATACACATAGGCTCTGTAACAGAAGAAAAGTATATATATATTTTTTCCATATCATTAGAATTGATCTCGACCTCGGCCCAGCCGATGAGCAGAACTCTGTACGGTCTGTCTGAATGCAAAATTCATGTCTTATCTCGGAAAATGTAGCTCAGAGATTCCAGCCCCCTCCCGGGTCTTATCATCAAAAAACACAAGTTTGCAGCAGCGTGTGAGGGAAACGGTGCAGAAATTCAGAAATGGAGCAGACTCCAAATGATTGGGCAAATAAAATAGGTAAAACCCGAAATATAGAGTTGTACTACAAAGGTGGAGGAATAAGATGTTGATGAGCTGCAAGGCGCAGAAAACTTGTAGAATGACTGGTCTCTATTTCTCAGTGTGCCTGGCAGCCTGTGAAGCCATCAGTCACCCAATCTCCGAGCCTGGAAACAGCCCCGACTGCCTAAAACTGTGAAACCATTTCAGCTCCATCTCAGAGCATCGCAATCAACAGACTGAAACGGAGGTTTTATTCCTCTCCACATCCACAGCCCACTGCTTCCTGTCGGCCTGCATATCTGCGTGCTGCAGACAACTGCTCATTAGATAATGCTAAACTGGCACTCCCAAGCATGAGGTTTGCTAAACACTGTGGTGATGGCTGACTTCATGCAGTTTGTGATGAAAGCCTTTGTACAATAGTCTGTTTTCCCCCATTATCCCGTGAGGGGCTAACAGCCGAGAGAGGAACCTCTTGGAACTGTTATTCACTTTGCAATACTGCGGCAATTTGAATGTTTGAATGCTCAGCTCATTCAGAGTGAAAGCAATCATACACAAGGTCAGATCCAACATATCTGTTTTTATTTACATATATTTTATGTGTAAAAATAGGCAAAAGCTCAGTTTGGTGTAGGAGAGGTGAATGTTTCTGTTGAGAGCTTCACACACTCAGATACTTCAAATAAAAACTTTCCACTGTAGGCCTAAATGTATTCTTACCTTTCACATGCTACAAACTGTTCATCACCTATACCACTAATATTACTGTTAAAAAAAAAAAAAAAAACATGTTGTTTTCAGGATTCAGGAAGGTCATTTTACTGCATTTCTCTGTAGCTTTGGCACCAAGTGTGTTACCACTGTGATAAGGTGGAGCCACAAACTACACTTGTGTATCCTCATATGAATCATATGCAGTATTTTGTGACTTTAGTACAAATGTTCACACTCCGAGATGGAAAGCATTATGTTTACTTAGTCCCTGAGCAAAAGCACAGCATTTTGGATGTTGTACTAATAATAATTTGGCATTGCGTGTTATTTTATAGTACTGCTTCAAAAGAAAATATTCCTTAACAAAATATATGGTTTACAGAAGTTGAGACTAAAAGCATTTTTTTTTTAAATAAAATAATTTGACCATATATTAAATCCCAGTAATGGCCTCTTACATGAAAGCAGTGTCTGCTTGCGACGTGGTGAAATAATTTCATTTAAATGAATTTATAGCTAAAAAATAAAAACAAGAAGAAGACTAAAAAAAGAGGAGGGGGCAGGGTTAAAAGCCCAAATATGCGAAATTATAATAAGTGTAATGAGCTTAACGAAAATGCTTAGTGTTTTAGTTTTCTATCCCCGGGACTTAATTAGACTGAAATGTGTCTGTGTGTTTTTATTTTTATTTAAATAGGTGTCTTATCGGTCTGTGAAACACTCTGGTAAATATTTGTTCTTTGCACCAGCCACTGAGCCGCCGACGGGGGAGACGTTTGTCCGCGGGGCATTTTAACGCCACCGTTTAAACCCAGCCTTAACCGCTGTACACCGCACAGGTGACGTCAGCTGGAGGTCAGTATATAATCTTCTCATAATTATCGTGAACGCTGCAGCTGAAGATGATTTGAATTATACTGATGGTCGGTCATTTTTATTATAACATCCGCAAAATAAGAAGTACTTAACGTGCTTTAAAATAGGCACAATATGTGATTCCAAAAGAAGTACAAAGTAGGCTAACAGGCATACGTAATGTGCAAGTGCATTCAAATTGACTTCATTATCATTATTTCTTGTGCCATTTAGGCCGCTTGGAGTAAAAACTGACTGTATGTTTCGTCAGTTGGGCTGTTTGTGGCCTCCTGTGTGAGCTGAAGATGTCTGGAGGCTACTTTGTGCTCCACAAAGGCCCCGCCTGTCAGCTTACGTCATACATTCAGTCAGTCGCCTCACACCTGAGTCAAACTTTTGAGACAGTACCCTACAGGACGCGCCGGTGGTAACGCGGTTTTCCCTGAGTTACCGTGGAATAACTGGAAGTCTGTGGAGGCCGACATTTTTAGTAGAAAATGAAGTACTTTCTTATGTTTGTGGTAAGTCCTGGTGTCTTTTAAACTTCTACAAAGCTTGCTGTCGTTTCACGGACCGGCGTCAGTCAGTCAGTCAGTCAGTCACTCAGTCAGTCAGTGTGAAGATTGTGTAAACAGCCTCCTTGTGACTCATTTATGAAAATGGACTTCCTTCAAAGTAATAAACTGTTCTTAATGTTTCGCGACAACCGCGGGGGGTGCTAGTATTTATGTTAAGCTAGTTAACTTAAATAAAAGTTAAGTAAACTTTAAAGTTTGTTGTTGTTGTGATTTGTTTTTTGTTGTTGTTGTTGTTGTTTTTTTGAGAACCGAAGTGACGAGAATTGACACGGGTTGTCGAGCCAGAGTTTAGCCTCCCGTTGATTATAAGTTAAATAACAGAGACCTCTGGCAATTTTCCGGTTTACTGGTTTGCGCAAGAAGTCGCATTTATGTGTCAAAAGTCACACACGGCGCTGTGAACCCAGGTGTGAAATTCCTCGTGGGCTCACCAAGAAATCACTTTAGTTCTATTTTCCCCACCTGAAACACTGCAGTGAAACTAGTGCACAGTTTGTGATCGACTGTCATCAGTGTCTGATCACTGAGTGCAAAAGAATACACTTTACTGCAAAGCGCGTGTCTTCCTGTGTACCGGGCGCAATGTTACGCCTAACTCTATTTATGCGTGCGTGCATTTTAAATGTCTTTTAATTTTCTCAAAGATGCAATTGGTGAACTCCGAATAAAATGGCCTTGCTAATGTTTGAGTATTCTGTCCAGCGTTCGGCGTGATTTTGAACTGCCTGAAAGCTTTATTTTGATCAAATATCCTCTGTTTGCGTACAGCTATGTCACCGGTTTGCATTACGTCAGAGATTACTTCTATCGACATGAAGGGCTACTTTATGGAGTAGGACGCAGAGTAGAAGCACGTATTGGAAATATTAACTGTTTTGTTTTTTAATTAAACTCTCCTGTATGTCTTTGTCATTAAACAAGGTCGCTTTAGGGTTGTTTTTGTTGTTTTGTTGTTGTCCTTTTCCAAAGTACAGTAAGGCAGGGGGATTAAAATTCGTATAAGTGGCACTTTCAAACACAGGTAGCTGTGTAGGTGAGCGTTTGTCTGTCTGTCCATGCCGGCTGGGCGGTGCCCTCACTTGTGATCTGTCAGTAACTAGGGCACCTGGTGGTATTATGAAATCATCGGTGTGGTTTCCTTATTTGGTTATTCCATCAAGGTGTTGGCCATATTAGGTCACTGTTTGTGGATCACGTTTTCTCATTATTTAAAACCTGTTTTTCAATATTCAGAAGTTCATACATCAGCTTGGACACTTTCTTAATACTGAATCCACCAGGCTTAATCTAAGGAGTGTTGGAAGGAAATCCCCACCTTCCCCACCCACCTGCACAGCACTGACTTGTTTATTTGCTTTCAGTACCACTCAGAGTGAAGTGGCGTGTTCTGAAATGTGGCCTAATCTGACTCACATTAGAGTCAGAGAACAGAATAACGACTTGTATACCGTTTCTTTGTGTTTGCAGTGTAAATGTTTTTCAGTTAACCCAAACATATACTCAGAGATTATGTTTCTGTAATGTTCTTAAAATGAGTTTTTTAATGTACTCAGTTTGAAATCTTTTAAGTCAAAACATGGAAAAAGATGAAAGTGGCGTACTTGATATTGTTGCTTAAGAAGGTGGTTTCATGACTATAATGAAGCAGGTTTTCACTCATAATTCACCATATTGTATCCCAGTTCCCCATTCTTGCCTGATCCAAACTAGTTTTGGTGTCTTAATGTAACCAAACATCACCCCACCTGCCTACTTAGGGACTCTTTTAAAAAATTGTTTATTCACCACTCTTCCATTTCCTTTTTTTTTTTTTTTTTTTTTTTTTTTAAAACCCCTCCCCCCTACAAATCCAAAGGTTTGTGTGCTTGTCCCGGTCTTGCTCCTAAAGTCCACAGCAGCATACCCACAGTCTGGTCTTAAGGTGGAACGTGGCAGAGTACGGCGGCAGGCCTACTGCTCGGCAGACCAGTACCAACACGGCAGCCTCTGCTGTTTGAAATGTAAAGCTGGTAAGTCTCATGAAACTGAACTTGTGTGACAATTTCAACCCAGTAAGACATCAAACTCACATGAAACGGCCTTATTGCTTAGCTAGAGTCACATGTTCAGTTGAAGGAGATGTATTTTGTGTGTGTGTTCTAGGTACATATGTGAAATCACACTGCACTGTAAATAAAGAGAGGGGGCAGTGTGAGGAGTGTGACTACGATACATTCATCACGCTTGACAACGAACTGAATTCCTGCTTCAAGTGCACACGGTGTCACCCAGGTAATTCTGCTCGACGGCTGTACACATCGATCAGAATGAAAAGGTTCACTATTGATTGTTCTAGTAGTCGGCGTGCTCCGAGCTTAAACTCTGAATTAACAAGGTCTTTTTCATGTTACTCTCTCAGATCAGGAAGTTGTAAGGTCATGCACTCACACTGAAGATACTGTATGTCAGTGCAAACCAGGGAGATTCTGTGATCCTGAGCAAGCATGTGAAGTGTGCAGGAAGTGTTCAAGGTGAGTGTCTGCAAGCCATTCATGAGAAAAATCAGTGAAGGCACAATAAGCATAAGGAGGGAGTGGATGGTGGATATATTGGGTGTATATCGGGATGAATATGGAGCTGCCAGGCAGGAGAAAGAGAGGAAGCTAGTTGGTGTGACAGAAGACGACGCTAGATGCAGATTGTCCACTGTGGCGATTCTTAAAGGGAGCTGCGGGAAGAAGACTGACATTTAGCTCTTTAAACCTTTCAATTCGTTTGCTTCTCCTAACTAGGTGTGCAGAGGATGAAGTGACGGTGAGAAACTGCACATCAACCACCAACACAGAGTGCAAGAAGATCCAGAACAAATCTGGCTCAGATCTAGGTACACTACTCTGTGGCAGAAGCATGCAAGGCTTTTTGTTGCGCTGGGAAAGGATAAATGTATATTTGCAAAGTCACATTTTTCAGGCCAAAAACGAATGATTTCTGAGATTCACTCACGCTGTACATTGATCCAAATCAGGAATCTTTGTTTCTGTAAAAGGCCAATGACTATCCCTTATGTTGTTTTGTTTTGGTTTTTTTAAAGCAGGTATCACTGTGGTGGTGGTGGTGGTGGTGCTGTGTGTCCTCACAGCCATAATAATTGGTGGGATAGTGATCTACAAGAAGAGACGTAAAACAGGTATGTTGTTTTTTATGAAGATGTTGGATGATAATAGTAAAATCACCTTGATGCTAAAGTTTGTTAGTGCTCTGTGAGGCTGTCGACCTCCTCATTGAGTCCTTCTCCTTTTGTCTGTGTTAGCTGTGGAGGATGGATAGTTTTTGCATTTTAATGGGGAAAGCAAACATAAACAACATACACAGGCCATAGTTTGTACCTTTTTGTAGTAAGTTAGTAGTTGTGTGACGGCAGCTAATGCTTCTGCTGCTCGTCTGATTGTGTGGCTACTGCGCCTGTCTGTGCCCACTGAAGAAAATGCTCTTGATCAGCTGTATTGTGCTGTGTCTCAGAACTATTATCTGCTCAGCATTGCTGAAGTTGACCTACTGATGATTTTTAAGCTGTCCAGAATGGCATGGAGATTTCCATCAATTTTACAAACGCCCCAACTTAAACTAAATGCTTGATCTCCGCATTCCTTGTGTAATTTGATGTCAGAGAAGTCACCATCCAGCCAGGCGTGGTCATGATGTTGAGCAACAAAATCGTCACAATTTAGGATTTCAATGGGAAATATTGGGGCGTGGCAGGCAGCGTTTTTTTTGTTTTTTGGGGGGTTTTTTTGAGACAACCTTCTGTCTAAATAGTTCCTGATCACTCTTAAACTAATTCACTTGCTATTTCAGCTCTGATGGTTAACTGTCAGCAGGAGCAGTGTTGTTGTAGGGTCCAAGCACTTGAAGCAGATGCTTGAACTGTGTTTAACATTGTGGTCTCATGTGTGTAATATACAGCTCTGCAGTGTTATTGCTCTGACAGGTGTTAATCAGTGCTATGGGAAGGACTTGCACTTTGTTTTTCTTCACTCCACAAACAGATGCACTCTGCTGATATTAAATCGGTGCTGCCACAACATTTTCATGCACTTGCTGAGGCCTGACTCTCATTAACACAGATCTTGAGCCCGCTGGCCTCTGTAGTCAGTCAGACCCATAAGCATACGCTAATAAATGCTGAGACACACCTGCTGCAATTGAACGACTGAAAATAAAGTTCCACTCAACATTTCTGGATTCCCTCTCTGAGCCTCACATCATTGCTTTGAGAACCCTTGTAGAAAAGTCTTCTCAATAAAGCATTTTCCCACCATGCTGTCCGTGTGCTATCTGTGAGAGCAAGTGGATAAGAGCTGCTCACAGGATGAGATATTTTGACTCCGCACAAGGACACATGCAAACAGACTGTTAAGAGCAGATGAGAGATTTTCAAACAGCACGTGAAACAAGTAAAACATGGTAAGAACATTAACAGTTCTGGATAACTGTGGGACTGTACATCACATATGTAAAAAGATCAGTATTGAAAGACTGAAAAGGTATGAAGTATAAGTTTGTGCATGTGTGCAGAAACCTGCCACAGTGAGGGTGCAGTTTCAGGTATGATGATCTAAGAGCAGCAGATGAGCTGGTGTAACTGATTAAACCCTACTTATTAAGTACGCCCTCTCAGCACACGTGTTAACAGCAGTCTGTGGGGGTGTATATCATTACCATGCAGGCCTCACATAGAGGTGGGCTGCTGTCAGCTGTTGGTACTTCTCCAGTTGGATTGAGCCACATGAAGATGCTTTTCCCAGTTTGTGCTGTTGACCATGCTGCTGGTAAACTGTGCCCAGTCCAGCACAAACTGGAACTGCTGGTCAGGCTCTCCAGCCGACTGATTTAAAAAAATCCTCCGTGACACACAGTGTCCAGGAGAGGCTGCACACTGTGCTAGAACTGATCCAGAGCAGCAGCAGGTTCTGTTCAGTTGATGAAATTAAATTAAACTCAAACAGAAGTTAAATAACTTTGTTGGAGAATTGGGAATTCTTGAAAAGTGCATAATTCTTATCACATTCTTTCCTCAGACTCTCAGAGAAATCTGTCTGACAGGAGCAAAGTGGAACAGGTGAGGGACTCATGTTTGCCACTAATGTACAAAAACAGCCAAATATGACGATGAGCTGATTGGAAATGGCTTTGCAAAGGTAATTTAAGATGATTACAATGGGCCATTGCACTAAAATGATAGTCTCTCTTAACATGTTCTTCAGCAATACACCGCCATCCTGACACCTGAGGATAGGGACACCCAAAGACCAACCAGCACAAATCTAATCCTGACGCAGCATCTGGTGAGAGTTAAACCCTCCAACATTGCTGAGGATGAGCGTCAAATTCTCAATCAAAGCCTCAACAGCTCAGCTAGTAACTCCCAGCACAGCCTAGCAGACGTGCTCACACCTGCCCCCCAAGCCAGCCCCGCGGTCCCAGAGCAGCTTCATAGGAGGGTGAGCGCTGCAGCTCATCACATCACCTGCTTCATCCTTGCTGCTTGTCTTGTTTGCTGCTGTTAACTAATGCTCTGCTGCTCTAACAGCCTCTGCTGTCTTACCGTCTGTCCTCAAGTTCCAGTTTTCCCACTTTGAGTTTCATACTACACACAAACTCCTTGCATGACAGAAAGAGCCTCAGAACTCTACCTGCTCCCAGTTGCAGAGAGACAGTCCCACAGTCACGGACAGACCTCAGTCACTCGTGTGTTTACTGTACCAGATCTGAGATGTTTGGCTTTCAAAACACTCTCCTTTATGTTGGAACAAATTCTCTCAGCAGTTAGGAGCAGTATAAGAACTCTGACTCACGGTTTAAGAATGAATTTTAACATTTGATCTCCAGTGTCTCAGGCAGATGTTATTGTGTTAGTGGAAAATTAATGAGTCACCTGGTCCTTAAAACACCTGTAGAAGATTAACAGGCAATGCTCCTTATCAGTCTCATTATCTCATGTTTCTTTCCATTTTCCATCCACACTGACAGGAAACTGCATCACTGTTCTGCGAAAGATCTTTTAGATAAATGCTTTTCATTTCAGTTCATTTACCTGCTCATAAATAAGACATGACTTTGATTTAGCAGGTCTGACAATTTCTGACTTACTTTACTTTTGTCATTTAGGAAGAGGTGCCACTTCCCAAGCTTGTTCCTGTGAATGGTAAAGTGTTTTGACTTTTATTCCTGATCTCACCCACTGCATGACACACAAGCACCTGTTGTTGAACACAACAGTAGATAAATCCTCTGTTTTTCATGCTGCCGCACTGCTTTTGATTGCAGCCCAGTTGGTTGTTGGTCTAAACGTTCATAATGTTATCAGTACAAGAAGTTAATGTGATTGAGTGAAGGTCGTCGTATGTTTTTTGCAGGTGAAGAGTCTCTCAGGAAATGCTTTGAATATTTCGAAGATCTAGATGTGAACTATCACAAGAGATTTTTCCGTCAGCTTGAAATTAGTGACAACGTCATCAAAAGCAAAGAGAACCTTCAGTATGAAGACAGGATCCATGAACTGCTGCATATTTGGGTGGAGAAAGAAGGTAAAGGAGCAAGCTTAAATGACCTGCTGCAGGCTTTGAATATCCTGAACCAAAGGCGAACTGCTGAGACAATCCACCAGAAGGCTGTGGATGGTGGTAATTTTCATGTGTCAGTATAAATGAGTTTGAGTTCAGCAAAAAGGTGTTAAGTTTTAACACATTGTACACCACTGCCTAGCCTTGTGGTCTGTTTAGTACAAAAAGGCCGGCCTGTTCAGGCCTTCTGTAAGTCACTTCTGGGTTTGTGGGTGTGGACTGAGTAATTGGGTCAAACCTGTTATGACAGGAGGTCCTTTCTGCCTCTTTCCTAACCAGCAGAATATGAGCAAAACAACCTCGGACACCTCAAGTGTGTATGTTGTTGAGCTGCTGCTGTTTCAGTAAACACATCTTACTAGACCTGTAGCGTGAGCTCTTAAGGTAAACTTGCCTTGATTGAACTTACTCCAAACTGACTAAATTCAGACGTTTTCTCATCTGACCGAGCGCCGTGTATTCCTGTCAGCTCCGTAGCATGTTAAGAATTTCTTTAATGCCTGGACAAAGATTTTGTTTTGCTGATCCCAAATGTCATGACAGGTTATTTCAGTGAAAGTTGTTTAGACATGTATTGTACTCTAACCGTGTCCTGAAGTGTCGATGTATGTTTAAGTTTGGTTTTTTTGAGTAACCATTCGAAATTCAACAAACTGTCAAGTGATCAATGGATTTGATGAATGTAAGTTATTACAATAGAGGGTATTTTATTATATTTAAAAAGCGCTCCCTTGACTGTATTATTTACCTGTTGATTCAGTGTTGTCATGATTGTGGGCAGCAAAAGCACCAATTTGAATGTATTTTGTTTCTGTTGTACTTCTGGTTTATTGTTACATTTCCTTCTATATTCTGTCAGCATCATGGACGTTTACAACACATTTTCTACAGTGGTCTGATCTCACCCTTATGTTCTGCACTGAAACACTGAGAATCTTGCCAGAGCTGTGTTGAAGCCTGAAAGTGAATTAAGAATTGTGTATCGTTCTAGCTTGTTATAGATGTGCTCTACAGTGTTTGTTACTGTGTACTTCCAAACTTTATCTGTGCATTGTTTGTTTTGTTTTTTTTTTTTTTCTAATGTTTTAGTTGGATTGAAATGTCCATCCATCCATCTTCTGCCGCTTATCCGGGTCCGGGTTGCGGGTGCAGCAGCCCAAGCAGAGAAGCCCAG